>CM052093.1:5560122-5575270 GCA_028453745.1 Agapostemon virescens | reverse complement strand
TTGAGAAATGAAAATACTTCCAAGTAGATTCGAATTCTTAATACTTTGAGAAATGAAAATACTTCCAAGTAGATTCGAATTCTTAATACTTTGAGAAATGAAAATACTTCCAAAGATATTCGAACATTGATGGAATAAATTCTAAACTTTATGGGTATTTTATTAGAAATTCTATTCTCGTTTAAAAATAAGAGTATATTCCAAAGCAGAAGCTATTATAAACAAAATAAATAAATATTGCAAATCAAATATTATTTTTAACACTAAATCTACCGAGCATTAAAGTCGACTGGTATATATTGTCTCATAAAAATGCCAATATTTAATTTATGTGGATTATTTGCGATTTTCATTACAAAGTATAGTCGAACAAAGAGATGTATCGAATAGAGGCAGGAGGAATATACCAGAATATATCAGATTATACTAGAATATACTAGAATATACTAGAAGAATCTAGAATATATCACCATATAATATAAACATGCCAGAATATAGTAGAATTCACTAGAATATAGAGGCAATTTTATAATTTCAATAATTGTAAAGTAAAAAATCTCAAAAGGGCATTTGACCCGTTGTGGTAGGTTTAGTGTTAAATAGTTGTATGTTACAAAATAATCTCCTTCTTCTTCGCTGCCTAGCATCAATTCTGTATATGTTTCTTAAAATTGTTAAATGTTCACACTTTCTTAACTCCCATAATTTTAATAGTACTTGTAAGAGGACTAAATAAAATTAGTAGAAGTAGCATGTTTCTTACGGGCAACAGATGCGAAAGAAAGTTAGCGTTAATCACGTTTCGTAAGTAAATTTATAGACCGTGCCGCTTACCAAAATTGTTAACAGAATATTTTTGCCGAGTATAATAATTGAAACTGTCGAATGTAAATATGGAAATTCTCTGGTCAAGGATAATAATTAGAAAAATATCTGTGATACAATTCAAAGTATTGAGGCTGCTAAGAGAAATAGTGCATGTTTATTTAACTTTTGATTTTTGCAATTAACTTAAAAAATATTTGTTTCGGGTCCGCAATCTCTTAACAGCAAGTTTCAATTTTCCACGCACATTCAGAAGCGTGCAATACGAATACTTTGCAGGTTTGCTAAAACGAATTGCTAATTTAGTAATAAAAAGTGTATTTGTAACGTACACGTTCAGTGGGTGAAAGCTTAACAAGAGCGACCGTGGATTTTTATGCAAAGTAAAATGTTTCTGCACCAATTACGAGAAATAGGAATTAAATAGAAAGTTTATATCTTCTGGAAGGATTTGATTAAATTGAAAGTAACACATTGGCATTCTTAAATGTTCTTAATCTCTTTACCATTTCATTAACTCAATTTTGTTACAAATATGTTAACATCCGCAATCTAGCGGTGAAAGTATTACACGATTTTGCTTGAAAACTTAATATCGAGGTACAATTATTCGATTTAATAATTCTAATCGTGGTTGTTCTTTCGAGAGAATAGACACACGAGATACGTCATCAGACGCCATATTAACTCTTAGCACTCCAAGCAATTTTAATTCCAAAATTGAAACGTGTTTTTCACCTAAAACAGTTTCATTGTACATGATTCATTTCCTTTGGTGAATATAAAGTTTATTACTATCACTCGTAAGTGTAACATTCTCAGTTAAAAACTTTTTAAGATAACAATAAGGGAATGTTTAGTGTCGCCTCAGAGGCACCATTGGAGCTCTAAGAGTTACTATCGTCAGTGTGCAATGATTATGCTAGTTTAAACGGAGTACTACGTCATCACGTTTCAAAATAATTATTTAACAAAATTATTTATTATTTGCATATTATTTATTATTGGCAATTATGCGTGAATTAAAAAATTTGCATGCTGAAATTAGAAAGATAATGATTAGACTGTACATTGATATTTCAATATAACTTAATTGTATTTCAATCGTTAGAATACAATTATCGTTGACACGTTAAAATGTTAAATGCAGCTAGGCAACAATTTAACCGATGATTAATTGTATTATTTGAAAATGTCTTCGGAAGATTCATTTCGTGAATATTTATTACTACGATTATAAAGGATTCTAAGAAATAATCGAAAAACTCGTTCTCGAATGACACGCGTAGTTTCCACTATGACCATCTGCTAGCGGTCATCGACGCGAATGACGAAGTACTGGCAACATATTCGATCATTTCGCTTATTTCTCAGAATCGTCTCAAGATGATATTGTAATCAGGGTCAACAGATTCGGAGTTTATGAATTTTGGCAGACGTGTTTTACATTATTTACGAGGATGAGTCACGTGATAAACCAACCGAGCTCTTCAATAAAGTTATTTAAATAAGTGTCTACCATGCGAGAGAAAGGTGGAATAGATCGCTATCAAATTGTAGATTCTATCATAAAAGAAATACGTTTTTATGTTTTTACGATTGCCAAGTCCACGAGTCGTTGGACGGTTGTTTAAATGAAAATACGAAACAATGATTAAAACTTAACCTTTCGCATTCGAAGCAATTTTAATTCCAAAATCGAGACATATATTTTACATAGAATAGTTACATTGTACATGGTTCATTTCCTTTCGTGCATATCAAATTTGTTACAATGATTCGTACGTAAAACGCTTCAATTTTTATCGATTTTTTAAATACAAATATGGTAACGTAATAGTTGGTTTGAATAACAGTATGGCAATTTTTAGTGGCGCCTCAGAGGAGTCATTGGAACGCTAAGGGTTATCCCTATGCACTCGAATGGTGAGTCTGAAGCACCAGTAAAAATTTTCGTTCCATATTCAAAACAGTTATTATATTATTAACATTAAACCTATCAAATGACCCTTTTCAGGCTCTTTATTTCACAATTATTGAAGTTTCAAAATTGTCTTTGCAGAAATTGATTGAATGGATTTCTTTATTCAGTCATATATTCTAGTAAAAATTGCACAAAATCTAAATAAATGAAATCTTGTCATTTTTATGACTATATGTATACACTAGTCAATTTTACTGCTCAGTAGATTTAGTGTTAAATTCGACTGTATTCTATAAATTGTTGAAAATTCAACTGTTGTACCAAAAAAACATGTTTAATATCAGATGTACAGTGTAAAAAGGATTGCACAGAATAAAAATGGTTAAGGTCGAAAGAAATCTCTTAATTTTAGAATTAAAATTGCTTCGAGTGCAAAGGGTTAATATCTTGCTTTGGCATTTTGCACAAGAACAAGCGTCACATTTAATAGATACTAAATTGCTATATGAGTTTAAAAACAATTTTAAAAACAATGGGAATTGCAATTGGAACGACAGCCAAATTGTTTGCTAATAATCGCGAGGATCAGCAAATTACGCTTAGATAGAAGAGGCATAACAAATGCAAATCTAGTTTTGCAATTATTTTTCGAGGAATGGGAAGGTGTATTATATAGTATTGCAGTAGGTGATTAATTATAAGTACGAAATATTATTTATTTTATGTGTTTTACAATAGTATCTGTTGGAAACTTCTATTACAGTCATCGTGAACTTCTGTAACATTAACAAAATGGATTGCTTTGTTTGAAAAAAATTCAGCAGTACCCGGAAATGTTATTTAATACACCCACGATATTTCAAATCGATAAGTTCAATATTTTGTTTTGCAAAGAATTTACAAATATTACATTTTGTTATCACACGATCATCTTGAAGCGGTCTATGGTGCAGACGACGTTTGTCACTCTTCTCTTTATACATATTAATCGGCTAATTTTATTACGTATCGTATATAAAACAACAAAGCCTGTTGGAACTACTTCACTTTATGAATTTGAAAAAACAAAAGGATTCGTGCCGAATAGAAATGTTATTCTTATAAAATCTTACTCCAGCATGTTCATTAACCGTTTGTCCAATGATTTATTTTCCGGTTGCAGTGATTTTTTTATAATTTATAATTCGTTAAAAGAAAAAGTATTAAATATAAATACATATAAATTAAATATAAAATTATTTTGATTCAAGGGATATTAATAACATACATATTTATTAAAATCTAAATCTAGAGATCTACTCTAAAATGTATTTAATAAAATTTATTAAAATACACGACGTTGTGGGGCAAGAATTTAAGCATAATTCTTAAAGACGTATAATAAATATGCGCGATTCGACATAATCCGCTGTGCCGCAACTAATTATAACACTGGCGAGTATTTCAGAATTTTTCAAGGTCTATTGTCCATGATTGAAAACTTCTCAATGGATCTCTCAATGCTGACAGCAATTTTTATTATAAATCAACATGACATCCTCGTTAACGTTATCTAATGATTTGGTTACAAATTACAATGTAAAAGCATTTTGTCAGTCATCATTTTATTACAGTGCAACTATTAAAACTCCTAACAATAGGCTTCCGATCAGTAAAGTGTTAATTTTCCGAGTTGCTACGAAAATGATTTCACAAGACGCAGTTTGATGTCAAAGAGGTAGTACGCTGGTGACATTACCATACTTCAAAGAGCTATCCGATACGGATGCATACCTAAGAGAAGTTAACATACTATACAGATATGATCAGAATGCCTCATTAACGACTATCGGTGTTTATGCAAAGGGTGGAAATCGCTAGCCACGAGGAAACCAGATCGATTTCTTGCAATGTTTTCAATGGTAACTTGTACATCGATAAAGCTTATGCAAGAGCCATGCCTCCATACTGGAGCAGAGATTTAAAGTGTGTCAGTGTATTTCTTGCATCGCATCGGTATGAAATTAGACCGACGAAAAGTAGTATCCAATTAAAAACGTTCGCCGCGAAAAATGTGATTTTACCAAGTCCCATTAGACTTTATAACGCGAAGACGTTTTTCAAAAATATTATGCGCTGCACGTCTCGCCGAGAACTCATTTAGAAGTTCCATAACTCTTTCGATGTCCGAGTACAATTGAAACATGACAGCATTAAATGCATCCCGCCGGAGAATGCGAAACGGAATCGCTTGACGTGTGATCAAGTTGATCGATTGCGGCTGACGGAAGGTTAGCAAAGACTCTCCCCTAAGACAGTAGCTGAACTATAAAAGATTCGTTGGAAATCTCGATCGATGAATTTAAGAAATCGTTTCCAGGATACGGTCGTTAAATGCTTGCCGCGTCGTTGGTCTTGATTGTCAGTGAAAGGAATAACGCGCTCCGAGACTATTATCCGAATCGTATCGTGTCATGTCGTAGAACAATATAATTGTTAGAAGGGTCGGCGATCGGCTTGGTTATTATACGCGGACATGAATTAATTATTTATGCGGGATAGACTGGTATACCCGACAATAATTGGCCGCATATCTATCTGTCCCCATTGTCGAGGTCGTTAACATTGCACAAACTCTGATTACAACGCAACAGCTGAAAACTTTGTCTCTGAGAATGTCCTTGCGCAGATAGGCACCGCACGAGTGATTTTCGCATCGTTACTTCTTGCATAACCAGATGCGATTACGGGTGTGCATCGACACCCTCTATCTCCTCCCCGCTACACCTGTGCGTTGCGAGTGACGATCAACCGATGACACCTTTTACGCAATCGAAGTTTCTTTCTTCATTTCCGATTATAGTTGAAAAGGTCATTTTACCGTAGAACGTCTAAACGTCGATTCCCGCACGAGAATTTCCCATTCAGCGAATCTAACGTTTAAGCGAAACGTACGGTTTGCTTCCGTGTTTGTTTTTCCAAGTTTCGTTTTAATTCGTTGCCGTTTCAATTTATTCGGTGTATTCAATTTCGTAAATTCGCATACCGAATTTCGCGATGTTGTTTTGATCATTCTAAACGAGTCTGAAGCATTTCTTTATTTATCGTGGATGTTACATCGCGGCGACGTTTAGATTACAAAATATACACAATTTTCTCTAAGGCATTTGTACTTTTACGTTGTCATAAATCACCGAAACCTCCCTAATCACGTTGCTCGATCAACCCTGGTGCGCTAGTCTGCACTACATTTTGTATACAGTGAATCACTTTAATATTCGGTCAGTATACAATTTTCACTTTGCCGCATTGTAATTTTGTTCACGATATTGAATTACTTTTCGTTTGTAAAAATTAGTACAAAAACTATCAATCTTTAAAAGTATCTGAATATTATTGTAACGTTAAAACCAGACATTGTTTTGTTTAAAATAGAACATTTAATGAACACTAAATAAAATTTATACTTTTATTAACTGGACGTTATGTAGGAATGTAATTTAGAATTAATTTTTTTTCCTGCATCGAGAACAAAATTACACTGCGACAAAGTGACAATTTTATAGTGTCCGAATATTAAAGTTACTCATTGCATATGGGGCTTTTTGCTGTTACTCGTCCTTACAACCTTATAAATTTCTTAGATACAAACATAGCGATGCGAAAATTGTTTGAGATACTAGTGTAATAATTTTTCGTGGTGCCTTAGTGTCGTCACTCGAGTGCTAAGGGTTAGACGTGGATCAGATTGAATCTCTTTGGGTTACAAAATGGTTGGAAAAAGAAATAAAATTGAGTTTTCTTTTTAATATTATTGTAATTCTGTTGTAAACGTCATTTTCTTCTTTACTATTATTTTGTGTTTGCTGTTCAGAGTTACATCTCCTTTTCTGTCTGTTTGAAAGAAATTAGACTTTCAACTTTAGGTGTTTGTTTACTAAAAATAACGATTTAAATGAGATTTTTTATGCTCTTGGTCGAAATAAACTCTAATATGCACTCGGAAGTTTAAAATAGAATTGCTTCGAGCGCAATGGGTTAAATAGTCTGCTTGTTAAAAAAATATAAAATACAAATTAATTATATGCTTAATGTATTTCCGAGCACGTTTCGTCGTCGACTGTGATTTCTCCTTTACTTGAGACAAACGAAAGATACGATTATCGGTCGAATTCGATTAGCGGGTATATTCAAAATTATTGGCGGATGAATTGTCCCTATACAGCACTAAATACAAAATTATACTAATAGTAAATGCGTCAGAAGTAATTGCTGTAAGCAACTAAATTCAGATGAGACAAGTAATACTTAAAACACCGCATACGCTATTTGTGTAAAATATTTTGCTTACTCCAGCATTGCTTTTCAATGAAAAAGCGTCTAATTATGCATACACTATTTATTACTTACACTATCAGGCAAATTTAAATTTTCTTACGTTCGTCGAAAATCATTTTTCTCTGCTATCTTCAATTTTTAAGAAACTTAACCTTTAGCAGTAGAGTTGCGACAATGAGGCATCGCTAAGAATTGCTTAATTGTTAGTTCAAACAGTTTTCACATCACTAAGTTTGTATCTAAGGAATTAATAAAAACTTCGCTGTTGTCAGGACGAACAATAGTCACTGAGACAAATTCCAAATTCAATCGTCACTGAGACAAATTCCATTCAACTTGCATTCCCTCATTTGTAACAACAATTTTAAGTGTTAGACCCAAGTCTATAAACCCCTTGGCCTACGACTTATTTTACAATAACATTGACTACATTTTCTTTGTCCCCCGCAAAACGACAAAAAGAATAGACAAATTTGTATTAGGTCAATCGGAAAGTTCTGTCCATCTAGCGTCGAGTAGCCGTAGCTTGAACTGTGGGTAACTATAACCTCTAAAGTAAGTCTAACTTTTTAGTTTGAACATCTGTTAATAAAACTCAGTACACAACAATTTACGCTTGCATCAATAACTTAGTTTTTTTCTACATTGAAGATGTCGGAATATGAGCCGAATAAGCGTAATTTGCGCGAAGTGTTAGTCTTTTGTTTCAATTGGAAGAAAACGGCAGCTGAAGCTCATCGAATGATTGTAGACGTTTATGGCGATAATGCTGTTTCCGATAAAACATGTAGAGAGTGGTTTCGACGTTTTAAAAATGGTGATTTTTCTTTGGAGGACAAAGAGCGTTCTGGACGGCCACGAGTATTCGAAGACGAAGAATTGCAGACATTGGTGGATGAAGATCCATGTCAAACGCAAAAACAAATTGCAGAAGCGTTAAATTGTGCTCAATCTGTCATTTCCGACCGTTTAAAAGCCTTAGGGAAGGTCTACAAGGAAGGAAAGTGGGTCCCATATGAACTCAAGCCAAGAGACATTAAAAGGCGGAAAACCATCTGCGAAATTTTGCTTGCTAGGCAACAAAGAAAGGGGTTTCTCCATCGTCTCATCACTGGGGATGAAAAATGGATTTATTTTGACAATCCTAAACGTCGAAAAACCATTTATGATCCTGGCCAACCCTCAACATCGACGCCAAAGCCGAATATCCACGGAAAAAAGGCTTTACTCTGCATTTGGTGGGATCAGGAAGGTGTGGTATACTATGAACTGCTAAAAACTGGTCAAAGAGTCACAGGAGATCTCTACCGACAACAAATTATCCGTTTGAGTCGAGCATTGCATGAAAAACGACCACAATATGAAACGAGACAGCGTAAGGTGATTTTGCTGCATGACAATGCTCGCCCTCACGTCTCAAAAATTGTCAAGGAAACGATAGAAGCACTTCGCTGGGAAGTGCTACCACATGCGGCTTATTCACCAGACTGTGCCACATCTGCCTACCACTTGTTTCGGTCGATGGCACACGCACTTGCTGAAGAACGATTTAATTCGTACGAAGATCTCGAAAAATGGATCTCCGCCTGGATAACCTCCAAAGATGAATCATTCTTTCGACGCGGAATTCGCTTGCTGCCCGAAAAATGGGAAAAAGTCATCGCTAACGATGGACAATATTTTGATTAACGTACTTTTTCATTTTCTTTCATGAATAAAGCTATACTTTTTGTAAAAAAACGGACGGAACTTTCCGATTTACCTAATAGTTATTGCGTACCTAGCTATTCTCCAATGACCGTATACGATCAACAATTAAATAAAATGTTATTTCCGTTTAAAGAAAATTAAGGAAATACATGTTTAAAAGATTCAGTTCGAAATCTTGATCATGAGTCTGACTTGTTGTTGTAGGGCAAGGGGTTGAAGTCTAATTGTTATTTTCAAACAAGTTGTGTATTCTGTAAAAATGGAATAGCGACTCTAAGGCGCCAGTAAAAATTGAAACGTCATTTTTCAAAATAGTGTTCGTATTTCGATTTTGGAATTAAAATTGCTTAGAGTGCAAAGGGTTAAGGTGCGAATGACCCACACAAGAGCTTTGATTCCAATATCTCGGATGATTGTTTCAGAATGTCAGTTGCGATGCCTTAACCTTGACCTGTATCGAACTAGACCGATTCTCAAGAAGATTCGTATACGTATTTCGCAATATTCTTTCAAACATCAATTTCACTCCGATCGCAGCTGGTGGGAGGAAGCATATGCGTTGTCCAACACGTCGCCATTCGTCGATCATCAAACCGATCGGAATCGATATCAATCGATCGAACGTTTGATTTCATTCATATATCCTTAATGCTTGGATTGTAAACGTAATTCAATCGTAATTAATTGTTTACGATTAACTTGCGAATTTCGTAAAATTATTAGAAAAAACTGTGAGAATCGTACAATTATGAGAATTTTCAAATCGTCGAAATATTAGAGAGAATGCAAGAATATAGCTTGTGTTCACCCTAAATTGAAGTTAATAAATATTCAGCATATTGGAATTTTTAAAGGAAAAATTACATTCCAATTTGCCTTCTGTCTTCTGTAATTGATGCGAAACATTCTTATTTTGCATAAAGGTCCACGATCCATTTATGACAGTCATAACCATGTCCGTGCCAGTTCCTACATATTAATTCTTCTTTAATGCTAATGCTGCGTTAATGACTAACATTTATCACTTGTTTCTTCTTCTTTTTTTTTTTTTTTTAATTAAAACGTCGAAAATTCTTCTAAATACCTTACGTTTAATTAGTCATACGAGAAATAGGTGTAACTTCGACGTGACACGACGTGACTTCGACGTTAAATATTCTTCGGACATGTTCGACGTGTATCGATTTCATCAATTGCGCCGGTCGTTAGGTTAAATTGATTGACGCGGAAAAGAACATTACAGGAAACATCAACAACCATTTCTTTCACTCTTTCAGCTCGATGAAATCTCGGCTCTGTTAATAACATTTCTATAGAAAATTAAATCCTTCAATCCTCTGCGATCGACAGACAATTTTTAAGACATATTAACATATTATTTTAAGACATAAGACAATTTTTCCAACATTGAGAATTTTTATTTTATGGTATCATTTTTACATTATGCATTCGAGGCAAAATTTGTCTTCCCGTTTAACGGTGGAATTTTTAACAATTTAACATTTTTTATCTTCCTTTTCCTATCTTGCGTTATCGTCCTAATCACCTTTAGGAAGATAATTTCTTAAACATTAATCTTTGTAATTTTGCTTTGTGCGATATTTGATGTAACAATTGCCAAGATGCATGCCCGGTTTGTCGAGACAAGTATTACAATAATATCTTGTTTGATGTCTTTTGTCGGGTTTATTTCTTTGAAAGCAGACTCTGCAATCTTGCCTAATTCCTGTTAGAATAGTATGCAGCTTTCCATTCAGGCGGATGTCTTCGAAATTGGAGGTTGAAGTTGAAGCTCGGTTACGTGTCTGTCGAAAATCTTCAGTCAGTTCGTTAACTAAGTTTTTCACATACCGCAGGTGACTAAGCGGCTGTTCTCTTCTTTGCTGTTTAGTGGTTTTATAAAGAATATAAGAATTTATTAAACAAATTTCTAGGCCCCCCCAAAAAAAACAGTTTACGCCACCATTTCAAAGAATTTTTCAGGAAACAGTACGTTGAGGCATACTGACCTGCACGATCGACACTGCCCATATGTTTTTTATAATTTATTACAATATTAGACTTTTTGATGGTAACTTCAATACCACCTCGTAAAATTCTTTTTACAGGAGTCATTTCTGCATTATTCCAATTGGTCAGACATGTGACAACCCTCGTGTCCTTCCATGTTAAAACTATTTCTTTTGCAGCATGTTACTGTAGATTTCTCGCGAAATTTTGCATTGTTTATTTGATTTGGCAGATGCTTCCTATTTGTTAAGATTATAGGATTAAGATTAGGATCTTATTCACACGCCGCTTGTTTTTCTGAAAGCGCCAAGGAAACATTTAAGGCGAGATAACGTTCTGGTGAGCGAGAGTCACCTTTCGAGTTGCGGCATCTAATAATGTGGTGAGTGAGAGTCACCTCTCGAGTGCAAAGGGTTAACCGTGTCAGCTTTCCTGCAGACAAAGGAATTTTAAAATGAAGTGCCTAATTTATCGCCACGCGACTTCGACGGGCACACGATTTTCCACCGAATTTGACATGACACGCGCAAAAGGGTCGCTTATCCCATTTGTGCTTTTCTGTTTCAATTTAATGTAATAAAATAACGTAAATATTTCTTCACATTATGTGATTTATATATAATACATTAATTTGTAAATTGGATACCGCCAGTCCCCCAGGGGCTGATATAGAATTATCAAATTTTCAAATTGAAGTGCTTAAGGGGGGAATACACTTTAGAGCGCCTAAAAAATAGTGATTTTTAGGAATCTTTTTCTCAATAACTACAAAGCGAATCATTCTCAAACTTTCATGATATTATGTTCTATATTTAAACAATACAAAAAATTTTCTATTTTAATGATTAATGTATTTGCTTTCGCAATATTTATAAATCTTCACAGCTCCGTGCTGCGCGCATCGTCAGTTTGTGTACATCCTAGAGCCTCTAATTTTCATCCGAAACAGGAAAACAAAAGTTTTTTTTAATCCTTATAAAATTATCTTGTCGATGAACTAAAAAAATTCCAACAAAAAGTACAAAAATGCAAAAATTTTTAGCTTTATTGAAAAAGTTACGATTTTTCGCTAAAAATTACGACTTTATAATGTAAATTAAAGTCGAAAAAATGCAACTATTTAGGAATTTTTTTAGTTCATCGACGACATTTTATCATTACCTAACGAAAAATCGCCTTAGGAGCTCAATTGGTCCAATAGATCGTTCTGTATCGCGTGCACAAGATGCAGAAATATGATATTGAGAAAAACGCATTTAAAGTTTTTCGACTGTTAGAGTAGTAGTTATTGAACACTTACTTCTGGAGGAAACTAATTCGCTATACCAGGGCCATATAGTAAGCCTTTTGTGGCTTCAAAAAATTCATTTTGCTCCATTTGGTGCATCCTACGAGAGATTCGTGCCTCTTTTGTGCTGCTTTGTCTGCGGCGTTCCTGTCTCGTTACGCGCTTCGCGTCATACGTATCGGCAAAGAATTTGCATCGTTGCCCGATATTAATATTTAATACATTCATTATTTTTAATAAAGCAGAGTAGCCCTCGTTAAAAATTCCAGCCGCAATAAAGGCGGAGGTTTCGATAATTTTTGCTCCGGAATTTAGATGCTTTGGATTTAGGCGCCAAACCGTTGAATTGAAACTTTCATTGCAATTCTGTGTGTGTCCACCTAGATACCTGGTTAATAAATCCTCCTTTGAAAGTTCTTCATATATCGGTTTTAAATGTTTAAGGATATCTGGGTGAAGTGGAGTAGAATGATTAAAATTATCTAATTCACCTTTCGCTTCAGCTTTGCGCCACTTGCACCTGACGCTTACCTGTTCGGCTAGCTGTATCTCCCAAAATACATAAAATTTTGCTCCGTAACTTTATACACGTATTCTAGACACATACTGGAATCAATTTCAAACAAAAAAAAAGAAATCGAAAATTTTCATCTTATAAAATGTATTCCCCCCTTAACTTATCGCCACGCGACTTCGACGGGCACACGATTTTCCACCGAATTTGACATGGCACACGCAACCGGTCTTACAGCAAGTACATCTTTGCAGCGATTTCCAACCTTGACCCGTATTCAGCCGGCGTAAACCCAGGATCCACGGTGAATCGAGCAAGTCGAAAACAGAAGGAGCGTGGAAGCGGCTTTTATCTTATGTCGGGGTTTACCACGGGGTCTGTTCGTGGCCATCGTCTGTTCTGCCGCGTGTGCTACGTGAAATGAAAAGAAATGAAGGACGTGTTCTGACGCCGAATTGTGTCGAGGATCCAAGATGGGTATCTGACGGGCTGGTTAACGTGAACCAAAACGTGAACTCGCTACGCAATGAAAATCAAGCGGACGACGCCGATCGTCTCCGGATACCCCAATGATAATTTTAAAAATTTCGTGACGCACTTCCGTGAACCGGTCAAAGGTTCTTCGCTCTTTCCCGGTGACGGAATTTTAACAGAGTAGTTGAATCCTCGCGTGAAAAGTATCACATTTATACAAAACGTCCCAAAATCTCTGCGCAAGGAAATCGTTATTTCAAATGCTACGCAGAAATCTTTCGATTAAAGATTCGAATGGCTAGACCTATTCAAATCTTTACGTGTCACCTTAATTTAGCATATTTCTGTATTTACTGCGTGGAGATCAACGTTCATCTTTTAATTGGATATAATTAGGATAACGAATGATTAAAATAGTTGCTGGAATATTTGAATTTAAACGGGATCTTAATGATAGCAATAATAGTAATGGCGGTTTATTTATATATGGATAAGTAGAATGTTGCATTATTTCTAGTATAAAAACATTCAGGGACATTTCTCCTAAAACTGTTTAATTGTCGCATAGATTAAAGTTTATAAAATAGTTTTAATGGAAGTTGAGAAAGGAATGACGTGGGTCACTTTGCAGAAATGAATGACTACCTAAATGTGAATTGTTGTTGGTAAATTGTATTATTTATGAATCGTATATAGGACAATATAAAATCCCAAATTGAAACTTCGGAGTGCTTTACTTATATCGATAAAATATTAATATTATTCTTGCCTCGTCGATTAAACTGCAACGAGTACCTCGCAGATTCCATGCATTTATAAAAAGGGTGTGACAGAAATAAAAAATTTCCAGTTAGTAGAAAGGCTCAAAGTATATTAAATAAAGAAATTTCTGTTTGAAGTCAACGTTTTTCAATTAATAGAGACAATTTTTATTTTGCACACACGTTCAAAGTCTACCAAAGGGTACTTAACCCTTAGCACTCCAATGGCGCCTCTGTGGAGACACTAAAAATTCCTATACTATTATTTAAAATAGCTTTTACATTACAATGTTTGTATTTAAAAATAGTGAACTTTATATGCACGAAGGAATACGAACCATGTATAATAGAACTAGGTAAAAAAATGTCTCGATCTTGGAATTAAAATTGCTTGGAGTTCTGGTTGTTGATGTAAACTATTTGCGTAAACTTTCTTTCTCGCCTACTCACTGTACCTGAGAAAACAAAATCGTTGAAACCAGCATGTTTCTTCAGGCAACAGATACGAAAGAAAGCGAGCGTTAATTACGTTTTTGCAAGTAAATTTGTGGACCTTGCCGTTTACCAAAATTGTTAACAGAATCTTTTTGCTGAATGCGATAATTGGTACTGCTGAATGTAAATATGGATGTAAATTCTCTGGTCAAGGATAGCGATTAGAAAAGTGACGACCGTAAGTGTTGGTTGTAAGCGCAAGTTGCAGCTTGACTGTCATTATAACAGTAACTATTATCCTTAATCGTGGCCATGTTGCACAGCAGAAATAACTGTTTCACAAAAGTCAAGACTTTTACCTTCGCAGTGTATTCCCAGCTCATTTCGAGCTAACGGATGAATGAAGAAAACACGAAATGTCATTTAACAGTACTTCAAGTTTCGGATATTTTTAGATACAACGAACTACAAACATCTGTGAATGGAAATAGCATCATTATACGAACCGAGATATGTTCTTTCCATTTATTTATGCGTTATTTAGTTGCGTTAGAAACTAGTTTAATTCTACGTGTTTCACTTTCTTAACTATTCAAACGATGAACTAAAAAGAATATCGACAATTCGTCTATTTTGTTCGCTGTTTATTTGGGGATTGTTGTTTTCAGTTAACAATTATCACAACTGTATCTTTTACTATTTTATATTGTTAGATGTGACGTCGACAATATAAAAGCTAATACTGAAATATTATGGTGATTTTTAGTGTATTCTAGTCCACTCTGGTATATCCTGCTGAATTCTAATATAATCTTGTATATTCTGTTATGTTTTGTCATATGTTGGTATATTATGCTTTATTCTAGTGTATTCTGGGATATTCTAGTATG
>CM052093.1:5538268-5560112 GCA_028453745.1 Agapostemon virescens | reverse complement strand
TTTTTGTATATTCTGGGATAATATGGTGCATTCCTGAATATCCGAGTCAATTCTTGTATATCGTGGTGCATTTTACAATATTATTGTATATCCTGCTGCATTCTAGTATAATCTTGTGTATTCTGTTATATTATGTCATATGTTGGTATATTCTGCTTTATTCTAGTGTATTCTGTGATATTCTAGTATATTTTTGTACATTCCGAAGTATTATGGTAATTTCTGGTGTATTCTAGTCCATTCTGGTATATCCTGCTGAATTCTAATATAATCTTGTATATTCTGTTATGTTATGTCATATGTTTGTATATTATGCTTTATTCCAGTTTATTCTTGGATATTCTAGCATATTTTTGTATATTCTGGGATAATATGGTGCATTCCTGAATATCCGAGTCAATTCTTGTATATCGTGGTGCATTTTACAATATTATTGTATATCCTGCTGCATTCTAGTATAATCTTGTGTATTCTGTTATATTATGTCATATGTTGGTATATTCTGCTTTATTCTAGTGTATTCTGTGATATTCTAGCATATTTTTGTATTCTCTGGGATAATATGGTGCATTCTTGAACATCCGAGTCAATTCTTGTATATCCTGCTGCATTCTAGTATAATCTTGTATATTCTGTTATGTTATGTCATATGTTGGTATATTCTGCTTTATTCTAGTGTATTCTGTGATAAATACGAATATCGATATTCTTTCAGTGTAAATATTCAAATCATTTGGAATCGAGTTCGTTTCTTCCTTTCTACGATTTCTCTCGAGAAAAATTACATTGCTTATAGTAAAAACAGATTGTGTACGATTATTTATAGAAACAAATCGCAAGAAATTAGATAAATGCAGTGGAACATACATGTGTTGCATAGGAATGATTTACATTTCGTTAATTGGCTTCCGTTTCTTGACAAGGTCTACATGTGCCAGGACGAACTGTTTAACGTAACGTTTCTAACAAACTAAAGTGCTTGGTCTACATCTGAAAGTCAGTCTCCCAAGCTTGTTTAGCTGTCGTACCAATATGAAAATCTATCATCCAGTATACACTAACTAAAGTCGTGTTACCAGTGGTTCGACGTCGAACTATTTACCAAGATTATACTAATAAAATTCTATGAGTAATTCTACTAATGCTTGTTTAATTCTCCATATTTTACCTTCAGCTTATAAGTATTCATGTTAACCCCTTGCTATACTATAACGAGCGAGACTCGTGTTGAAGATTTTACATAAAGTCTAACAAATATAAATATTATGCCTTTCTGTTTAGACGAAATCAAGTGTTGTTCATTTGTAATCAATATTTAAGCATTGAAGTAGATGAAGCAGTATAAAAGATGTAATCTTTCTTTTCTCTTTTGTAACATTTTTAGCGATGAAGATATTACAGTGACTTTAGTTACAAAGAAAATGGTTTGACAAGGGGTTAAAATAAGATTCGAGTAAAATAAAAATAACGTTGAAAAGTTTCGTACCTCCGTTAAATTTATATTCAATTTTGTGAGAAAGATACGTTATCACAATTGCATAATTATGGAGTGTAGAATTATTAGTCGAATTTTTTCTTTAATATCATTCAATTCTTTCAGTTTAACACTTTAACTGCCGAACCAACAACCTCAAAAATTCCACAAAATCAAAGTAATTTATACAATGAAGCAATGATTAAAAATCTAGAACGTATGACACAAAGTTATTCTTGAACCTTTTTGTATACTTCAGACATCAACTAAATTGAGTGTAACGAATATATTAACGTACAAATTTATTTTTAAACATGCACAAACAATTCTGTCACCCATATATGGGTGACGTGGCAGTCAAAGTGTTAAAGAAACATTTAGGTTTACGGAAGGCTAAAAGAGTCGACGAGCGAACGGCGGTTTATGGGTTTACAGCTGCCAGACGTGGCAAGAGGCGCTGAGTCCAAAATCCTGAATTTAGGAAAAGTTGCAGGGCGTGAGGGTCGAGGGAAATTAAAGGTGACTAGGAGCAGGTCATCCCCATGCACGTCTGCAAAACGTTAACCCCACCTTGCAAAACCTGGCTCCAACATCAGCATCATATATTCCAGTTTTGTAGTCAGTCGTATTTGAACGGTCGCGATAGAACATTGAAAACAACACCGTCTCTTCATATAGTTTACAATAAACTCTGTTAAATAATCCTGACTCTCCCTCGGCCAAGTCCTACAAATTCTTTCCACGACTTTGACTAAAACGAGCCTTCTTATATCATGATGCGCCACTATAGGTACATCGCAATTAATATTATTACTTATTAAAGCAAATTATTAAAGTTGAAGTATACGCATCACATCTTTAAGAAAAATTTCATTCGAATCCAGAGAACAGACCCGCGTAAAATTCAACCGTACCTAACAGATTAAAATTGATTGCTAAGACACGAGTAGCGTCTTAAAAAGATTTTTAAACGAACGAAGAGGATTATGGTACGGACGCCTGTATTCCGCTATTTTTAAGGAACCGTCCATCTGAAATGCCAGATGTTTTAATTGATACTAATAGATTGATTTTAAACGATACTGCAATCACATACATATACAGGGTGAGTTACCAAACGTTTGCACTTCGAATATCTTTGTTGTTTCTAAAGATACGTAAAATATATGATGCTATAAAAAAATTTTGTTTTTATGTCATTCTTTTAGAGATATCAAGGTCACACCTTGACTGTTTTAAATAGAACTACCCTTTTTTAAACAGCTACAATGATAGTCCCTTTCATTAGGAATTCAGTGACTATATTATTCCAAGGTCATTCAAGGTCAAGAACAGAAAAAAAGTATAAAACTAAAATATGGAAGCAGAATACCTGTATTTTACAAATGTTCGAAATGATGGCCGTCTACGTCGATACATTGATGTAAACGAGCTCTGAAGGAACCTTGAACTCTGATAAGTACGTCCGAGGTGGTATTTGTTTATTTGAATGATTTTGAAGCAATCCCCATTGACAACAGTGAATTCTATTTTGAAAATCATTCCCGTGCAATTCTTGATGTAGTAATATGTGGAACGGATGAAATTTATGTCGGGCCAGAATTCGTATTACGCTACTTTGACTTATGCCTGCTTTCCGGGAAATTTTTCTCGTACTCACGTGAGGATTGACAGCTATAGCTGCTAAAATATTAATTTCATTGTCTTCGTTAGTCGTGGGATTCTTCCGTTTGTACTGCCTTGCATCTACGCTTCCAGTACTTCGGAACAACCTGTACGTATTAATGAAAGTCTGTCTAGAAGGAGTGTTTCGCTCGGGGTATCTTTCTTCATAAAGTAATCGAGCCTGCACTGCATTTTGTCTACGTTCACAGTAAATCGTGATCATATCACACTTTTCCGTCATTGAATAAGACAGCGGAATCGCGTTTGGAAACATACTGATAGTAAATAAGAATGCTGAATAACAGTAACATTGAAGGACGTTAGTATGTTTACTTTAACTACGATCATAGTATGTTTACTATTTACTACAAGTCTCAACCGTGATAAACGTATTCTGCTTTTATATTTTAAATCTTATACGTTTTTTCTGTACTTGACCTTGAATGACCTTGGAATAATACATATAGTCACTGAATTCCCAATGAAAGGGACTATTATTGTAGTTGTTTAAAAAATGGTGGTTTCATTTAACACTTTGGGTCACACGTGGGTCACACATATATGGGTGACAGAATTGTTTATCCATTTTTTAAAATAAATCTGTGCGTTAATATATTCGTTGCACTCAACGAAGTTGATATCTGGAGAATACAGAAAGGTTGATAGATAACTTTGTGTCATACGTTCTAGATTTTCAATCGTTACTTCATTATATAAGTTACTTTGATTTTGTGGAATTTTTGAGGTTGTTAGTTCGGCAGTTAAAGTGTTAAAAAAGTCAAGGTGGCCTTGATGTTTCTAAAAAAATGACATGAAAACAAAATTTGTTTACAGCATCGTGTCAGCCCCACCGTACCATTCAACTTTGTCCTTACCATATTTTACGTATCTTTTGAAACAACAAAGATATTCGAGGTGCAAACGTTGATTGAGGTGATTCACCCTGTATAACTCTTAACGTGCTTGTTATTGTGCTACTTTAAGAAGAAGCTTGAAATATTGTTTTAAACATCAGCTTCGAAAGATATTGTTAGAAGCGTGAGTTAAAAATTGTACACATTTCAAAATTAGAAAATAATCACTGGCATGTAAAGCGTTAATATAAAATACTCTATTATACAAGCAGTATAGCTCAATTTGTTTCTGCGGTCTTAGCATTCGTAGTTTGTAGACAGAAATCGTCTCCATGATGTCTAGATTGCAGATTTTACGTATTTACGACAAAAGTGAGAAGATCGAATGCAAAACAAGTCCATTAAAAAAGAATTACAAATACTGTTGCATTATTTCCAACTCACTGAAACCGTTTAAAACAGGCAAAATATCTAAGTAACTCCTGTATCTTGTAATTAACCCTTTGCATTTCAACGGTGACTCCTCAGGCACCACTGAAAATAGCTGCAGCACTGTTTAAAGCAATCTTTACATCGCTATGCTTGTTGCAAGGACGCAATATTTTTTCGACGCCAATACTGGGTCTTATTTCGTTTATGATTTATTATGTGGAAAACAATAAAAAATAAAGTAATTAATTTTACATATTTGTAAACTAGAATATATGCTTCAACCCATTACTTCGACCAGAAAATTCGATAACCACATTTCAAGTAAGTACATAAAGCTTTAATTTCGCAAAAACCATAGTGTCCGAATATTAAAACGAGTAACTGTACATAAGATGAAATATATCGTGTAGAATGAAAATATTCTAGGTCAGAAAAAATGCCTTGGGGTTGAAGTTAAAACAGCTTTGAGTGCAGAGGGTTAGTACAGACAATTTTTATTATTCATATTATTCAAATTATTCGAATACCTTTTTTGTATTCATTCCCCAAACCATAGATCAACGGATAAAGCCAGCAATAAAATTAGCGGTTCACACTGCGTTAAGTCGACGTACGAGCAACTAACAGAATTACTTTTTTGGTGTTTGCTACAATATTTGTTATTCATAAGAAACAATCTAATCGTTAGTCATTTCGAGGATTAGGTGTAAACCTTTTTGGTATGCATTCCCCGTAGACCAATGGGTAAAGCCAGCAATAAAACTAGCGGTCCACGTGTTAAGTCAACATACGAGCAATTAGCAAGTTTTCTTTCTCGATGTTTGCTATAATCTTTGTTGTTCATAAGAAACAATCTAATCGTTAGTCATTTCGTGGATTAGGAGTAAACCTTTTTGGTATTCATTCCCCATAGATGAACGAATAAAGCCAGCAATAAATCTAGCGGTCCACAGTGCGTTAAGTCGACGTACGAGCAATTAACAGGATTACTTTCTCGAGGTTTGCCGTAATCAAAGTTACGCTTGCCGTAGTTGAATGATCTAACTAAGATTATTAGTTGTCAGGATGACGAGGCAATCTGTGGCGGCGCGCTTAAACGTCGCTGCGAATACCGAAAACCACGGTTTTTAAATATGATTTCGACTAAGCAGACTGCAATTAAGTCGCTGGTTCGAGATGCAGTAAGCGGAGTACCCGGAAGTGATTTGTAACTAGCGCAGAATTAAGCAACGCCGCAGTAGAAATTCATTCCTCGCCGCGATTCGGTTCACCGATGAGCGTCGAGTCAGGGGTTCGTGTCAAATTTCAAAAGCAATTTCCGCTTGGGCAAATGAAATTTTTTGTTCTCCGGGAACGATCGACTACACTCACCACCATGATCGCCGGCTACGCTCTCTTGGGCAAGGTACTTTGCAAGCGTGAACACGTCAAGGTTTTGTCGAAGTAGCAACGCCGAACCGTTCTGCAAATGACTCAGAATCAGAATCGAATCGGCTCGCTAGTTTTCATAGTTGTCGACACAATCGAAAATGGGAATACTTTTATGTAACAATGACAACGACTGTTCACGGGCCGCGCAGATTACACGGTTTCTAACGCAATTAACGAAAGAAATCGAAATATTGCATTCCCCATAGAATGGAAAGGGAACTTATGTAACTGGCACAACTATAGTAAATAAATCACTCGGACCGAGGAACGAGCTAATGAACGAAATCGTGCTCATTACTCGCTGCAATTTTCCGCAGCTCTCTCGTCAAGCTATGTTTGTTTAACAAATCGAATTACAATTTCGTGGAATTTTGTCGAGAGCGTACTTAACAGAATTTATTCCAACGAAGGAATTCAGAGCTTAAACTTAAAGATTTAGAATGAGAATTCGATGCATTTATGATGACAATTAGTAGACCGAACATAAAACAATGAAAATATTAGAAGATTGTTAAGAAATTATAATGATTTATAAAAATTTGATTTTGCATACAAATTCGCATTAGTAGATGCTAACGACAGTTTACAATAACCGATAACAGAAAGATCGTTGTAAAGTGCATTTCTCGTGCTGTAAAATAATATTTTTTGGTTCTGTAATTTTTATGATAATCGTTCTCGAATAAAAATAGAGAAAATAAATAATTTGTAGGAAGTACATATTAAATAATCCGGGATATAATTACCTTTGCTTGCTATAGTTGTGTATATATTATAGACAGTCCACTGGTATTAATTTCTAACAGTAATCTGAGCACAAATTATCACCTAAATTGTTTGAAGCATTCCTCGCATACCTTTCTCAGCCGTGACCCATCGCCGTAATCTTAAGCATCGTGTAAACGAACAGATGCAAATTATTACGTAATTCAAGGTCACCGTTTAACTACCAAGTAGTTTACTGTTCCAACGATTGTGGCGCGTTGTAAATAATATATACAATATTCTCGAAATATTATTTAAAATATAATTATTTTATCTTAGCCACCGCTATAATTAATCGATACGAACCGCTGATGCTTTAATATAATTCGCAAACAGGAAGTTTCAATGCAGTCCTCAAAGTGTCTTTCTATTTATAGACCAGCTAGTATTTACGATCAGCTATCGTTCAAGACGGCCTCTCTAATTTAGAGAAATCTTTATTCAAAATTTCTCTTCGCTCGAAAACGACGATTCAGCACGAACACAGTAAAATCTAAATATTATTATCGAATGGTAGGTTACGATCGATATAAACGTTCTTAACAAAGTATCTACAACATTTATACATTTTTTCTCTATTCGACAACCTTCTAAATTTTATTTATTTAGAACCATTAACCGAAGATTCAATTAACACTTTGACTGCCATGTCACCCATATATGGGTGACGGAATTATTTGTACGGTTTCGAAATGAATTTTCACGTTAATATATTCATTGTACCAAAATCGGTGATGATCCTGAAAGTGCAAAAAAGTAGGAGGAGTACTGTACATTATACATTTCATTAAAAAAATTTGTATTATATTCAATGTCTCACTTCGGTTGTATATAATTTTTGTGATTTCTAGATTGGCAGTCAAAGTGTTAAACGAAAGTGGTAATAAGTAGTCAAAGCAATTTTGTACCGATCTCTTAACACTTGTTGTTTAAAGTTTTTACAAGTCTCTTCTTTTGTCCGGTTTGTTTTCACGATCTTCTTTCTCTTTTGAAACGTACGGTTTTATAGATTCATGCGAGTCGTGCATACCGGAAAACTAGGGAAACGAGTGGCTCGTGTGTAAACGAGCAATAACGTTTTTGTGCAAACGTATTCTAACTAACGAATTATTTACTTTACGATACCAGTAACCATCGACTGATTAGCAGAACACCCATCGGTCTCCCTGTGTAGCTTACAATTAGTGTCGCGCGCGACACAGTTACGCAATCTTCTAGTTCTTTTACTCTCAATATGCCTGTCATCGACAACCGACAGAGTTTAAACGAATTCTGACTTAAAGTGACTCGCATTAATATTCGTATATTTATTAACGAAGAATAGCTTCTACTTCAGATTGAAACGCTCAGATCTAGAATGGAACGTTAGGCTTACTTTGCCAGACGATCTGTCAATGAAATGTTGAAGGCAGCACAGAAATATCCTCTTAATCTACTGCTAAGTAAATTTAGATAAGCAACATTCGATTATGGTCTGCTTTTTTTTTTAAATAAAATATTCGGTTGGGGAAAAAGAAACGCGAACTTCAAGACTTTATTTAACATGTTTCGGATTGTCCGATTTGGGTAAAATATGCAGCGTTTTGTTCTAGAATTTGTTGCCATTTTAAAGGCAGCTTCATAATGCCTCTCTCATAGAAGTCTTGGCCCCTATTGGCGAAAAACTCTAGTAATCGATTTTCACAATCTTCTCTTTGTGCTAATTTCTTATCACTAAGGAGGTTTTGCAATGCAAGAAAAACATGGTAATCGCTTGGTGCCAGGTCCGGACTATATGGTGGATGTATCAAAACTTCCCAACCTAGCTCTCGGAGTTTTTGACAAGTCACTATAGACGTGTGCGGCCTGGCATAGTCCCGATGGAACACAACATCTCTCCTGTTTGCCAATTCTGGCCGTTTCTGTTCAATCGCTAGCTTCAAACGGTCCAGTTGTTGACAGTAGAGATCCGAATTTAGTGTTTGACCATATGGAAGCAACTCGTAATAAATGATTCCTTCCCAGTCTTACCAAATGCACAGCAGAATCTTCCTGGCCGCTAGTCCTGGTTTGGCCATCGTTTGAGCTGCTTCACCGCGCTTTGACCACGATCGTTTTCTCACAATGTTGTCGTATGTGACCCATTTCTCATCCCCAGTCACCATCCGTTTAAGAAATGGGTCGATTTCATTCCGTTTGGCCAAGGCTTTGCAGATGGAAATTCGATCCATCATGTTTTTTTGTGTTAATTGGTATGACACCCAACATCGAGCTTCTTTTTGAATCCAGCTTTGTACAAATGGTTTAAAACTGTTTTATGGTCGATCTTTAGCTCCTGCGCGATGCTATGACTGCTAACATGTCGGTCAACTTCGATTATTTCTGTGATTTTATCTACATTTTCGACGACGGGCCTACATGTGCGAGGTGCATCTTTAACATCAAAAATACCTGAACGGAATCGACGAAACCAAAATTGCACGCAATTGGCTGTTACAGTATCGGCACCATAAACACCATTCACAATTTCAGCCGCCAGACTTGCATTTTTGCCTTTATCAAAGAAAGACTGTAAAATGTGCCGAATTTTCTCTTTGTTGATTTGCATTTTTAACACCCTGTGATTCACAACTGACTGGACTAAACAAAAAACAGAACAAGAATTTTTTTAATGCGAATGTCACCTTTTCAACGAGCACAAATCTTAAATTGTTTGATCGATAGTTTACGAGATATCGATCACTATATCCATCTACCGAAAAAATAATGGATTACTTTTTCCCCATCCTAATATATTGGGAGTATAAATAACTCTTCGCCGTTTTTCAAATTAGGGCAATCGTATAGGGGGCAAACCGTAGATCAATGGATAAAACTAGAAATAGAATTGGCGGCCCACAATGCGTTAAGTCGAACAATCAGCATTTACCAGGTCCGTAAATATGAAACCGTAGTACCTTTCAATGTAGTTACCGTCGAACCGCGCCATTGACGCCATTTTCTTGTTTGGACATCTGATAAAGATTTTCAACTGACAACCATACAAATTTCATACAACTACACAGTTTTTAACACTAGAACTACGGAAGAATAAATCCAACGATTGCTTTGTGATTTTAACAAGACTGCATCTATTCAAACTTCATATAATTTTTATTTTAACATGTCGTTCATTAAAGAAGTTCATCAGAAAATTACGTCGAACACAACGTCGACAAAAACTTTCGGCATCGTCTGACGAAAAAGAGAATAATCGCGTAAAATATCACGATGACAATAAAGCAAGGTGGATCGTCAATGAGACTATTAATTAATTGCTATTTTCGAATGTAATCGCTACTATACTATTTTCAAATTAAACATAAACACTTGCCATCTTTTGATTAAACGCAGGGGATAATTGCAGAAAATATATTAAAAACGACTCATGTAAAATATTACAGTGGCAATAGAACAAGTTGTATTAATTAATTTCTATTTTCGAATGTAATCGCTAGTATTCTATTTTCAAATTACGCGAAAATATTTGCTATCTTTTGATTAGACGTACGGAATATAGATCAGCAATTATCGTGTTAATGAAACGTTTTTTTCGAATATAATCGCTGACGTTTTATTTTCGTCTCGGACACAAACTTTCGGCATCGTCTGACAAATAAGAAAAAGAGAATGATCGCGGAAAATTCATTAAAGATGACTCGTGTAAAATATCACGGTGACAATAAAGCAAGGTGGATCGTCAATGAGTGTATCGAACGCGGAACGGAGGAGCAATCATAGTTTCAGAGAAGGCGATGACGATACCGATGACAACCGACGACGAGGACGAAGGAGAAACATGTCGCGCACTGTTCCACCGACTCAGGTTGTGTACAGTGTAGCACGCTGATACGGTGAAAGCTGATATTTTGTAACACTCCTGCCATTCCGTTCTGTTCCATTCCATTCCACGGTATTGCCCACTGCTGCCATTCGCTGGCTTGCTCGCTGGCTTCTCGAGCGGCCGCTCGTCTCTCGTAATCGAATGCGAGAACTCAGTGCCGGCAGCACAATGGTGGGCGCACCCAGAATACATTTTTCTCTTTTCTTGCGTTTTACGTTCCGCGAGATTCGCATTTCCCGGTGCTGGCTCGGCTTATATCCTTGATCCAGCTTCCTGTAACCGATCGACTAGCCGAAAGCGCACGTTACACGGTCATTTTCCTTCGAGCACCATGTTTTAACACTTCGAGGGCGAACGTTGCCGCGTTTCTGACACCAGGTCTCCGCTAGGTCAACGCATTTCATACTTAAAGAGGTAAAGAATTTTGTTTAATTAACCTAGTAACTGTATATAGTATAGATGTCTGTTTTTCTCAAGACCGACGACCTTGATATAGAATTTAGTTGCCCGAGGACTATGTTTCCGATATTTTAACTCTTATAAGGGAACACATTCAGATACGAAAATCCGATTTTGATGAAACTTATGGGAGCCTATAGTTCTTCGAAAAATATTTTACACGCGTTTTTTTTATCGGCAACCATCCATTTTGAAGGGGTGAAAATAGCCCTCAAAGTTGTGGTATTTTTGAGATATCTCGGAAACCAGAGGTCGAAAAATTTTTTTTTTAAATTGTGTATGTTTTCAATGGGAAATGTAGTCGCGCAAGAAAATTTTAACAAAAGTTTTTTGTTTAAACAATAAAGCTATAAGCTCCCATAAGTTTCATCAAAATCGGATTTTCGTATCTGAATGTGTTCCCTTATAAGAGTTAAAATATCGGAAACATAGTCCTCGGGCAACTAAATTCTATATCAAGGTCGTCGGTCTTGAGAAAAACAGACATCTATACTATATACAGTTACTAGGTTAATTAAACAAAATTCTTTACCTCTTTAAGTATGAAATGCGTTGACCTAGCGGAGACCTGGTGTCAGAAACGCGGCAACGTTCGCCCTCGAAGTGTTAAAACATGGTGCTCGAAGGAAAATGACCGTGTAACGTGCGCTTTCGGCTAGTCGATCGGTTACAGGAAGCTGGATCAAGGATATAAGCCGAGCCAGCACCGGGAAATGCGAATCTCGCGGAACGTAAAACGCAAGAAAAGAGAAAAATGTATTCTGGGTGCGCCCACCATTGTGCTGCCGGCACTGAGTTCTCGCATTCGATTACGAGAGACGAGCGGCCGCTCGAGAAGCCAGCGAGCAAGCCAGCGAATGGCAGCAGTGGGCAATACCGTGGAATGGAATGGAACAGAACGGAATGGCAGGAGTGTTACAAAATATCAGCTTTCACCGTATCAGCGTGCTACACTGTACACAACCTGAGTCGGTGGAACAGTGCGCGACATGTTTCTCCTTCGTCCTCGTCGTCGGTTGTCATCGGTATCGTCATCGCCTTCTCTGAAACTATGATTGCTCCTCCGTTCCGCGTTCGATACACTCATTGACGATCCACCTTGCTTTATTGTCACCGTGATATTTTACACGAGTCATCTTTAATGAATTTTCCGCGATCATTCTCTTTTTCTTATTTGTCAGACGATGCCGAAAGTTTGTGTCCGAGACGAAAATAAAACGTCAGCGATTATATTCGAAAAAAACGTTTCATTAACACGATAATTGCTGATCTATATTCCGTACGTCTAATCAAAAGATAGCAAATATTTTCGCGTAATTTGAAAATAGAATACTAGCGATTACATTCGAAAATAGAAATTAATTAATACAACTTGTTCTATTGCCACTGTAATATTTTACATGAGTCGTTTTTAATATATTTTCTGCAATTATCCCCTGCGTTTAATCAAAAGATGGCAAGTGTTTATGTTTAATTTGAAAATAGTATAGTAGCGATTACATTCGAAAATAGCAATTAATTAATAGTCTCATTGACGATCCACCTTGCTTTATTGTCATCGTGATATTTTACGCGATTATTCTCTTTTTCGTCAGACGATGCCGAAAGTTTTTGTCGACGTTGTGTTCGACGTAATTTTCTGATGAACTTCTTTAATGAACGACATGTTAAAATAAAAATTATATGAAGTTTGAATAGATGCAGTCTTGTTAAAATCACAAAGCAATCGTTGGATTTATTCTTCCGTAGTTCTAGTGTTAAAAACTGTGTAGTTGTATGAAATTTGTATGGTTGTCAGTTGAAAATCTTTATCAGATGTCCAAACAAGAAAATGGCGTCAATGGCGCGGTTCGACGGTAACTACATTGAAAGGTACTACGGTTTCATATTTACGGACCTGGTAAATGCTGATTGTTCGACTTAACGCATTGTGGGCCGCCAATTCTATTTCTAGTTTTATCCATTGATCTACGGTTTGCCCCCTATACGATTGCCCTAATTTGAAAAACGGCGAAGAGTTATTTATACTCCCAATATATTAGGATGGGGAAAAAGTAATCCATTATTTTTTCGGTAGATGGATATAGTGATCGATATCTCGTAAACTATCGATCAAACAATTTAAGATTTGTGCTCGTTGAAAAGGTGACATTCGCATTAAAAAAATTCTTGTTCTGTTTTTTGTTTAGTCCAGTCAGTTGTGAATCACAGGGTGTTAAAAATGCAAATCAACAAAGAGAAAATTCGGCACATTTTACAGTCTTTCTTTGATAAAGGCAAAAATGCAAGTCTGGCGGCTGAAATTGTGAATGGTGTTTATGGTGCCGATACTGTAACAGCCAATTGCGTGCAATTTTGGTTTCGTCGATTCCGTTCAGGTATTTTTGATGTTAAAGATGCACCTCGCACATGTAGGCCCGTCGTCGAAAATGTAGATAAAATCACAGAAATAATCGAAGTTGACCGACATGTTAGCAGTCATAGCATCGCGCAGGAGCTAAAGATCGACCATAAAACAGTTTTAAACCATTTGTACAAAGCTGGATTCAAAAAGAAGCTCGATGTTGGGTGTCATACCAATTAACACAAAAAAACATGATGGATCGAATTTCCATCTGCAAAGCCTTGGCCAAACGGAATGAAATCGACCCATTTCTTAAACGGATGGTGACTGGGGATGAGAAATGGGTCACATACGACAACATTGTGAGAAAACGATCGTGGTCAAAGCGCGGTGAAGCAGCTCAAACGATGGCCAAACCAGGACTAGCGGCCAGGAAGATTCTGCTGTGCATTTGGTAAGACTGGGAAGGAATCATTTATTACGAGTTGCTTCCATATGGTCAAACACTAAATTCGGATCTCTACTGTCAACAACTGGACCGTTTGAAGCTAGCGATTGAACAGAAACGGCCAGAATTGGCAAACAGGAGAGATGTTGTGTTCCATCGGGACTATGCCAGGCCGCACACGTCTATAGTGACTTGTCAAAAACTCCGAGAGCTAGGTTGGGAAGTTTTGATACATCCACCATATAGTCCGGACCTGGCACCAAGCGATTACCATGTTTTTCTTGCATTGCAAAACCTCCTTAGTGATAAGAAATTAGCACAAAGAGAAGATTGTGAAAATCGATTACTAGAGTTTTTCGCCAATAGGGGCCAAGACTTCTATGAGAGAGGCATTATGAAGCTGCCTTTAAAATGGCAACAAATTCTAGAACAAAACGCTGCATATTTTACCCAAATCGGACAATCCGAAACATGTTAAATAAAGTCTTGAAGTTCGCGTTTCTTTTTCCCCAACCGAATATTTTATTTAAAAAAAAAAGCAGACCATAATCGAATGTTGCTTATCTAAATTTACTTAGCAGTAGATTAAGAGGATATTTCTGTGCTGCCTTCAACATTTCATTGACAGATCGTCTGGCAAAGTAAGCCTAACGTTCCATTCTAGATCTGAGCGTTTCAATCTGAAGTAGAAGCTATTCTTCGTTAATAAATATACGAATATTAATGCGAGTCACTTTAAGTCAGAATTCGTTTAAACTCTGTCGGTTGTCGATGACAGGCATATTGAGAGTAAAAGAACTAGAAGATTGCGTAACTGTGTCGCGCGCGACACTAATTGTAAGCTACACAGGGAGACCGATGGGTGTTCTGCTAATCAGTCGATGGTTACTGGTATCGTAAAGTAAATAATTCGTTAGTTAGAATACGTTTGCACAAAAACGTTATTGCTCGTTTACACACGAGCCACTCGTTTCCCTAGTTTTCCGGTATGCACGACTCGCATGAATCTATAAAACCGTACGTTTCAAAAGAGAAAGAAGATCGTGAAAACAAACCGGACAAAAGAAGAGACTTGTAAAAACTTTAAACAACAAGTGTTAAGAGATCGGTACAAAATTGCTTTGACTACTTATTACCACTTTCGTTTAACACTTTGACTGCCAATCTAGAAATCACAAAAATTATATACAACCGAAGTGAGACATTGAATATAATACAAATTTTTTTAATGAAATGTATAATGTACAGTACTCCTCCTACTTTTTTGCACTTTCAGGATCATCACCGATTTTGGTACAATGAATATATTAACGTGAAAATTCATTTCGAAACCGTACAAATAATTCCGTCACCCATATATGGGTGACATGGCAGTCAAAGTGTTAATTGAATCTTCGGTTAATGGTTCTAAATAAATAAAATTTAGAAGGTTGTCGAATAGAGAAAAAATGTATAAATGTTGTAGATACTTTGTTAAGAACGTTTATATCGATCGTAACCTACCATTCGATAATAATATTTAGATTTTACTGTGTTCGTGCTGAATCGTCGTTTTCGAGCGAAGAGAAATTTTGAATAAAGATTTCTCTAAATTAGAGAGGCCGTCTTGAACGATAGCTGATCGTAAATACTAGCTGGTCTATAAATAGAAAGACACTTTGAGGACTGCATTGAAACTTCCTGTTTGCGAATTATATTAAAGCATCAGCGGTTCGTATCGATTAATTATAGCGGTGGCTAAGATAAAATAATTATATTTTAAATAATATTTCGAGAATATTGTATATATTATTTACAACGCGCCACAATCGTTGGAACAGTAAACTACTTGGTAGTTAAACGGTGACCTTGAATTACGTAATAATTTGCATCTGTTCGTTTACACGATGCTTAAGATTACGGCGATGGGTCACGGCTGAGAAAGGTATGCGAGGAATGCTTCAAACAATTTAGGTGATAATTTGTGCTCAGATTACTGTTAGAAATTAATACCAGTGGACTGTCTATAATATATACACAACTATAGCAAGCAAAGGTAATTATATCCCGGATTATTTAATATGTACTTCCTACAAATTATTTATTTTCTCTATTTTTATTCGAGAACGATTATCATAAAAATTACAGAACCAAAAAATATTATTTTACAGCACGAGAAATGCACTTTACAACGATCTTTCTGTTATCGGTTATTGTAAACTGTCGTTAGCATCTACTAATGCGAATTTGTATGCAAAATCAAATTTTTATAAATCATTATAATTTCTTAACAATCTTCTAATATTTTCATTGTTTTATGTTCGGTCTACTAATTGTCATCATAAATGCATCGAATTCTCATTCTAAATCTTTAAGTTTAAGCTCTGAATTCCTTCGTTGGAATAAATTCTGTTAAGTACGCTCTCGACAAAATTCCACGAAATTGTAATTCGATTTGTTAAACAAACATAGCTTGACGAGAGAGCTGCGGAAAATTGCAGCGAGTAATGAGCACGATTTCGTTCATTAGCTCGTTCCTCGGTCCGAGTGATTTATTTACTATAGTTGTGCCAGTTACATAAGTTCCCTTTCCATTCTATGGGGAATGCAATATTTCGATTTCTTTCGTTAATTGCGTTAGAAACCGTGTAATCTGCGCGGCCCGTGAACAGTCGTTGTCATTGTTACATAAAAGTATTCCCATTTTCGATTGTGTCGACAACTATGAAAACTAGCGAGCCGATTCGATTCTGATTCTGAGTCATTTGCAGAACGGTTCGGCGTTGCTACTTCGACAAAACCTTGACGTGTTCACGCTTGCAAAGTACCTTGCCCAAGAGAGCGTAGCCGGCGATCATGGTGGTGAGTGTAGTCGATCGTTCCCGGAGAACAAAAAATTTCATTTGCCCAAGCGGAAATTGCTTTTGAAATTTGACACGAACCCCTGACTCGACGCTCATCGGTGAACCGAATCGCGGCGAGGAATGAATTTCTACTGCGGCGTTGCTTAATTCTGCGCTAGTTACAAATCACTTCCGGGTACTCCGCTTACTGCATCTCGAACCAGCGACTTAATTGCAGTCTGCTTAGTCGAAATCATATTTAAAAACCGTGGTTTTCGGTATTCGCAGCGACGTTTAAGCGCGCCGCCACAGATTGCCTCGTCATCCTGACAACTAATAATCTTAGTTAGATCATTCAACTACGGCAAGCGTAACTTTGATTACGGCAAACCTCGAGAAAGTAATCCTGTTAATTGCTCGTACGTCGACTTAACGCACTGTGGACCGCTAGATTTATTGCTGGCTTTATTCGTTCATCTATGGGGAATGAATACCAAAAAGGTTTACTCCTAATCCACGAAATGACTAACGATTAGATTGTTTCTTATGAACAACAAAGATTATAGCAAACATCGAGAAAGAAAACTTGCTAATTGCTCGTATGTTGACTTAACACGTGGACCGCTAGTTTTATTGCTGGCTTTACCCATTGGTCTACGGGGAATGCATACCAAAAAGGTTTACACCTAATCCTCGAAATGACTAACGATTAGATTGTTTCTTATGAATAACAAATATTGTAGCAAACACCAAAAAAGTAATTCTGTTAGTTGCTCGTACGTCGACTTAACGCAGTGTGAACCGCTAATTTTATTGCTGGCTTTATCCGTTGATCTATGGTTTGGGGAATGAATACAAAAAAGGTATTCGAATAATTTGAATAATATGAATAATAAAAATTGTCTGTACTAACCCTCTGCACTCAAAGCTGTTTTAACTTCAACCCCAAGGCATTTTTTCTGACCTAGAATATTTTCATTCTACACGATATATTTCATCTTATGTACAGTTACTCGTTTTAATATTCGGACACTATGGTTTTTGCGAAATTAAAGCTTTATGTACTTACTTGAAATGTGGTTATCGAATTTTCTGGTCGAAGTAATGGGTTGAAGCATATATTCTAGTTTACAAATATGTAAAATTAATTACTTTATTTTTTATTGTTTTCCACATAATAAATCATAAACGAAATAAGACCCAGTATTGGCGTCGAAAAAATATTGCGTCCTTGCAACAAGCATAGCGATGTAAAGATTGCTTTAAACAGTGCTGCAGCTATTTTCAGTGGTGCCTGAGGAGTCACCGTTGAAATGCAAAGGGTTAATTACAAGATACAGGAGTTACTTAGATATTTTGCCTGTTTTAAACGGTTTCAGTGAGTTGGAAATAATGCAACAGTATTTGTAATTCTTTTTTAATGGACTTGTTTTGCATTCGATCTTCTCACTTTTGTCGTAAATACGTAAAATCTGCAATCTAGACATCATGGAGACGATTTCTGTCTACAAACTACGAATGCTAAGACCGCAGAAACAAATTGAGCTATACTGCTTGTATAATAGAGTATTTTATATTAACGCTTTACATGCCAGTGATTATTTTCTAATTTTGAAATGTGTACAATTTTTAACTCACGCTTCTAACAATATCTTTCGAAGCTGATGTTTAAAACAATATTTCAAGCTTCTTCTTAAAGTAGCACAATAACAAGCACGTTAAGAGTTATACAGGGTGAATCACCTCAATCAACGTTTGCACCTCGAATATCTTTGTTGTTTCAAAAGATACGTAAAATATGGTAAGGACAAAGTTGAATGGTACGGTGGGGCTGACACGATGCTGTAAACAAATTTTGTTTTCATGTCATTTTTTTAGAAACATCAAGGCCACCTTGACTTTTTTAACACTTTAACTGCCGAACTAACAACCTCAAAAATTCCACAAAATCAAAGTAACTTATATAATGAAGTAACGATTGAAAATCTAGAACGTATGACACAAAGTTATCTATCAACCTTTCTGTATTCTCCAGATATCAACTTCGTTGAGTGCAACGAATATATTAACGCACAGATTTATTTTAAAAAATGGATAAACAATTCTGTCACCCATATATGTGTGACCCACGTGTGACCCAAAGTGTTAAATGAAACCACCATTTTTTAAACAACTACAATAATAGTCCCTTTCATTGGGAATTCAGTGACTATATGTATTATTCCAAGGTCATTCAAGGTCAAGTACAGAAAAAACGTATAAGATTTAAAATATAAAAGCAGAATACGTTTATCACGGTTGAGACTTGTAGTAAATAGTAAACATACTATGATCGTAGTTAAAGTAAACATACTAACGTCCTTCAATGTTACTGTTATTCAGCATTCTTATTTACTATCAGTATGTTTCCAAACGCGATTCCGCTGTCTTATTCAATGACGGAAAAGTGTGATATGATCACGATTTACTGTGAACGTAGACAAAATGCAGTGCAGGCTCGATTACTTTATGAAGAAAGATACCCCGAGCGAAACACTCCTTCTAGACAGACTTTCATTAATACGTACAGGTTGTTCCGAAGTACTGGAAGCGTAGATGCAAGGCAGTACAAACGGAAGAATCCCACGACTAACGAAGACAATGAAATTAATATTTTAGCAGCTATAGCTGTCAATCCTCACGTGAGTACGAGAAAAATTTCCCGGAAAGCAGGCATAAGTCAAAGTAGCGTAATACGAATTCTGGCCCGACATAAATTTCATCCGTTCCACATATTACTACATCAAGAATTGCACGGGAATGATTTTCAAAATAGAATTCACTGTTGTCAATGGGGATTGCTTCAAAATCATTCAAATAAACAAATACCACCTCGGACGTACTTATCAGAGTTCAAGGTTCCTTCAGAGCTCGTTTACATCAATGTATCGACGTAGACGGCCATCATTTCGAACATTTGTAAAATACAGGTATTCTGCTTCCATATTTTAGTTTTATACTTTTTTTCTGTTCTTGACCTTGAATGACCTTGGAATAATATAGTCACTGAATTCCTAATGAAAGGGACTATCATTGTAGCTGTTTAAAAAAGGGTAGTTCTATTTAAAACAGTCAAGGTGTGACCTTGATATCTCTAAAAGAATGACATAAAAACAAAATTTTTTTATAGCATCATATATTTTACGTATCTTTAGAAACAACAAAGATATTCGAAGTGCAAACGTTTGGTAACTCACCCTGTATATGTATGTGATTGCAGTATCGTTTAAAATCAATCTATTAGTATCAATTAAAACATCTGGCATTTCAGATGGACGGTTCCTTAAAAATAGCGGAATACAGGCGTCCGTACCATAATCCTCTTCGTTCGTTTAAAAATCTTTTTAAGACGCTACTCGTGTCTTAGCAATCAATTTTAATCTGTTAGGTACGGTTGAATTTTACGCGGGTCTGTTCTCTGGATTCGAATGAAATTTTTCTTAAAGATGTGATGCGTATACTTCAACTTTAATAATTTGCTTTAATAAGTAATAATATTAATTGCGATGTACCTATAGTGGCGCATCATGATATAAGAAGGCTCGTTTTAGTCAAAGTCGTGGAAAGAATTTGTAGGACTTGGCCGAGGGAGAGTCAGGATTATTTAACAGAGTTTATTGTAAACTATATGAAGAGACGGTGTTGTTTTCAATGTTCTATCGCGACCGTTCAAATACGACTGACTACAAAACTGGAATATATGATGCTGATGTTGGAGCCAGGTTTTGCAAGGTGGGGTTAACGTTTTGCAGACGTGCATGGGGATGACCTGCTCCTAGTCACCTTTAATTTCCCTCGACCCTCACGCCCTGCAACTTTTCCTAAATTCAGGATTTTGGACTCAGCGCCTCTTGCCACGTCTGGCAGCTGTAAACCCATAAACCGCCGTTCGCTCGTCGACTCTTTTAGCCTTCCGTAAACCTAAATGTTTCTTTAACACTTTGACTGCCACGTCACCCATATATGGGTGACAGAATTGTTTGTGCATGTTTAAAAATAAATTTGTACGTTAATATATTCGTTACACTCAATTTAGTTGATGTCTGAAGTATACAAAAAGGTTCAAGAATAACTTTGTGTCATACGTTCTAGATTTTTAATCATTGCTTCATTGTATAAATTACTTTGATTTTGTGGAATTTTTGAGGTTGTTGGTTCGGCAGTTAAAGTGTTAAACTGAAAGAATTGAATGATATTAAAGAAAAAATTCGACTAATAATTCTACACTCCATAATTATGCAATTGTGATAACGTATCTTTCTCACAAAATTGAATATAAATTTAACGGAGGTACGAAACTTTTCAACGTTATTTTTATTTTACTCGAATCTTATTTTAACCCCTTGTCAAACCATTTTCTTTGTAACTAAAGTCACTGTAATATCTTCATCGCTAAAAATGTTACAAAAGAGAAAAGAAAGATTACATCTTTTATACTGCTTCATCTACTTCAATGCTTAAATATTGATTACAAATGAACAACACTTGATTTCGTCTAAACAGAAAGGCATAATATTTATATTTGTTAGACTTTATGTAAAATCTTCAACACGAGTCTCGCTCGTTATAGTATAGCAAGGGGTTAACATGAATACTTATAAGCTGAAGGTAAAATATGGAGAATTAAACAAGCATTAGTAGAATTACTCATAGAATTTTATTAGTATAATCTTGGTAAATAGTTCGACGTCGAACCACTGGTAACACGACTTTAGTTAGTGTATACTGGATGATAGATTTTCATATTGGTACGACAGCTAAACAAGCTTGGGAGACTGACTTTCAGATGTAGACCAAGCACTTTAGTTTGTTAGAAACGTTACGTTAAACAGTTCGTCCTGGCACATGTAGACCTTGTCAAGAAACGGAAGCCAATTAACGAAATGTAAATCATTCCTATGCAACACATGTATGTTCCACTGCATTTATCTAATTTCTTGCGATTTGTTTCTATAAATAATCGTACACAATCTGTTTTTACTATAAGCAATGTAATTTTTCTCGAGAGAAATCGTAGAAAGGAAGAAACGAACTCGATTCCAAATGATTTGAATATTTACACTGAAAGAATATCGATATTCGTATTTATCACAGAATACACTAGAATAAAGCAGAATATACCAACATATGACATAACATAACAGAATATACAAGATTATACTAGAATGCAGCAGGATATACAAGAATTGACTCGGATGTTCAAGAATGCACCATATTATCCCAGAGAATACAAAAATATGCTAGAATAT
>CM052093.1:5512615-5523690 GCA_028453745.1 Agapostemon virescens | reverse complement strand
TTGTATTGTTTAAATATAGAACATAATATCATGAAAGTTTGAGAATGATTCGCTTTGTAGTTATTCAGAAAAAAATTCCTAAAGATCACTATTTTTAGGCGCTCTAAAGTGTATTCCCACCTTAAAGGCGCAGAAATATCCTCGTGGACGTGAATTGCGGTCAGGACGAGCAGTGTTAAGGATCGTTCACTGTAGTGACCGAAGTTCTTTGAATATTGCACTTGGTGTCGACTGACTGCGAAGGACCACCCACTGGTGTGGGACTGAATGAAATTAACATGTTGGAGAGGATCAACTTGTAGATTATGGATGAAAGTCTATTCTGCGTTTTTGTACTTTACAAGTCTCAACATGAGCTGTTTGATCGAGTCTCATTTGCATGAATACATTACTGCTTATATACTATCGGTGAACAAGTATTGGTCAATGGTGGTACTTGATTTTTGTCCTTTGTCTGGAGCGGGTTTTCCGGCCGGTGGTGATGTAGCCTCGACGACTGGTGTCGTCAGGTAAAACGTGAACAATCTAATATTTTTTGACTTCCTTGTCTTAACAAGCAGGACCGGCGATTTTGGAATTGAAATAGCTTGGAATGGAAAGGGCTAAATCTTGGTAACCCAAACACTAAAAAATTATGTTTTTCCGCTGTTTGCGTGGTTTTTACAGCCAGAGCGAACAGGACCGGCGGTTTTGGAATTGAAATAGCTTGGAATGTAAAGGGTTAAATCGTGGTACGATTAAAAATTATGTTTTTTCGTTGTTTGCGCAGTTTTTACAGTCTGGGCGACCAGGACGGCGATTTTGGAATTGAAATTGCTTGGAATGTAAAGGGTTAAATCGTGGTACGCTTAAAAATTATGTGTTGGGTTTATTTATGGGGAGGGTAAACCAAATCACTTAATCACCTTACTATAGGTTTATTAAATATATAAGATAAATCTGGCTTACAAATTATGTCGCGGAACAACGTGATCGCAACCGACGCCGAACAGGACTCGAATACACAGTCCTTTGTCTTGCAGAATGGGTAATTAGCGATCTTGATTACCAACATTATGTTTTTCCGTTGTTTGCGCGGTTTTTACAGCCTGGGCGAGCAGGACCAGCGATTTTGGAATTGAAATAGCTTGGAATGCAAAGGGTTAAATCGTGGTACGTTTAAAAATGGTGTTTTTCCGTTGTTTGCGCGGTTGTTATCGAGAGCCCTTCGCTTGCGGGTCGCGATTGTTCAGGCCGAAGCTGTTGGTTAGCAGCTACCTACGTTCACGTGAAGTTCCACGTGAGAGCTTGCCAGGAGAGTTAAATGCTACGCGATTGAAAGTAAACTTTTTCTACCTAGCATCAATCGAACGGCAGTGGAGAAACTGTGAGACTCGTAAACCGTCCCGCGTCGGGTTGCTGTATTCTTAATCGCAACACACGGAGAACCGTTACGTCGTCGTACACGCCACGAACAACGTGCGTCTGCTTGTTTCCAACATGGGCACAATTTTAATCGAATAGTCGCCATTAACGCTCTTCGCCTTGTCATCGTGTTTGCGTCAACTATGCAGAAAAAAAAACGGGACGAATGTGATTCTGTATGATTCTTTTTTTAATGGAACCGAAGGAATAAGGATTTGTTTCACTGACGCAAGTTGAACTGCAAACCGACCGTTTTGCATAATAAATTAACGCAGTCTTTTAAACAAAGGTATACATATACGTTTTGAAATGTAGGTACACGGTGGCGTGGAAAAGTTTACGGATTTTTCACGTTAGATTTTAACACTAGAACTACCTCACAATAAATCCTTTATGAAGTGGATCCGACTGACGAAAACATTTTTAAAACGTCAATAATTGCGAAAGAAAGAAACTAGGGACCAGTCAAAATGACTGGTTTGGTAGTTCTATTGTTAAAAGCGACGACTAGGAGAACTTTATTAACGCCATATTGTTTTCGTTGTAACTGAAATGATTCTAACGTCTTCGGAGAGCAAAGACAGTTTATTTTAATGTTTTAATTTTAATTTAATTTGGTTTTGATTTATTGATTACAATTTAACATCATTTGACTTCGCCTAAAAAGGAAGGCATAGTATTTATATTTGTTAAATTTTGTTTAAAATCTTCGACACGAGGCTGACTCATTATAGTGTGGCAAGGGGTTAAAGAGACAGTAAGTGGAGGAAAATTTTGTGATAAACAAGCATTGTTCATTATTATTTGTTGAGAATGGGACAGTTAGGAAATTAGGTCTGGATAAAATCTTTTGCACGATAAGAAATTACTATACGCATGAAATTACTGAACGCTTACAATTACAGCTAAATTTTTATTATTGAATCCGGCTAAAACATTAATGGCAAAATCATTTTATAGTTTATGAAATTTGTTTGTGGTCTATCAACAATTACGGTAAAGGAAGTGATATCGAAGGAAAGGGAACAGGAAACAAACCTTCAGATAATGACAACTTACACAGTCTGAAGCTTTCTTTAGTTTTGTAATCGCTTGAAAATAGTAATCGATTGTTCAATAACTTTTGTCTGCAGAATATTTGTAAGTAAGCAAACTTCTACAATACTATGATTCGAATAATGGTTTTAATACTTATTTTTGTCACATTTTTCAAAATTCTACAAATTTTGACCGAACAGAAAATGTTTTGAATACGGACAAGTATCTTTTGACTGTTTAAAAATGTTTTTCCCTTTTTCTTAATACGAGAACCGGTTTAACTGGTTTTGTTTTGCAAATACTGAAATTCAAAAACCAGTTTATACAAACAGCAGTTTTTGTATAAACTCTAGTGCCTTTGCAGTTATTGAGAATATTTTCCACATCGGATATATAAATAATTAAAACGACGAATGTTTGATTTGCCCGATCGAATACTAATTGCCAAAGAAATCTCTTATGCTTCTAGTTAATCCTTATGGCAATGCCGAAGAACCTGATCATATTTTTCCAATTTTGTCTTTAACGTTTATTTAACGTTCTTATTGACAAATATTAATTGTGATCATTATATAAATATCATTGCTATGGATATCTACTTTTCTGAATAATTCAATATCGAGGAAATTTTTCAGCATTTACATGATCATTATCGATGCAATGAATTTGTTAATTTTAAACAGAAGTTGATCAAAGGTCATAATTATAGTTTTAAAAAGTATCTTTTATATTTTCTCGTATAATCTTTATGAATTGAAATGATTTGAAAATATTATTTTCCACGTCAGTTAGTAAATCATTGCTTCCAAGCGCTAAAAGAGAGTCAAGTTGTTTAAATTTTTAAAAAGTTATCCTGGTGTAAAGGACGATTGAGTATTAAACTTCCTCGTTTCAGAAAGTAAAACGCTAAATTGGTTGTAATGGCTAGTCGTTACCCGTGACTTTTCGATTGCTCTGTCATAGTTAGCGATTGACTCAAGTATTTCGCAAGTGCGTTTGAACATTGACCGACTAAATTCGAATTCTTTACAAATAATTTGACCAGCGAAGCAGTACTTTCAAGTACATTCGTCAAACATTGGTCGATCAGATTCGAAACTTTATGAATATTTTATTAGAAATTGTTCTTTCGTCCGAAAGTGGATATCGTGAACACGCGTGAGTGTATTTTCCGAAGCAGAAATTATTATAAATATTGGATCGCCAATATACATACATAATTGTTATAACGCACTCATAGCTTGGGAGTAAAAACAAATCAGTGTTCTCAGAATCGACTATAAAATTTGGTTTATAGTTTATCTTTTATATAAATTATTATATATTAATAATAATATATATTATTATAAATAAATTATATATTATAATAAATTATATACTATTATAAATAAATTATAAATTTATATTTTATATAATTTATTTTTATTTTTAGATAGAAAAATGTCGAGGGCCTCGATCACAAGGATCAATCTATGGGGCCTGTCCATAACAACTCTGAGATACTTCAATTTTCTTTCGGGGTTCCAAAGTTGGGTAAAGAGCTTTCTCGCGTGCTGAAAAATAGATATTTCTATTAGAAAGTATCGCTCTACATTTCTTTATATATCCATCTCTACTACTATATAATAAGGGAACAGGTGAAACATAAATACTTTAAAGAAAATATTATTTTCAAATATTTGTAAATTGCAAAATAAAGTCAAGTAAATTATGCGTTACCTTGCTTATAATAACTATTCCTGTATAAGCTTCATGTTAAATGCTAATGTTTCCTTGACTCTCATAAGTTGAATATTGATAAGAGGAGGATCGAGTCATACGAGTATCGAAGTACTTGTAAGTAGATAAATTTGTAGCTATTCGTTCAAAGGATCGAAGTACTTTCAAATAAACGTTCGAAACTTATAGCTACTGTTTCAGAGGATCGAAGTACTTTCAGGTAAATTTTCGAAGCTTGTAGCTATTCCTTCAAACTATCGAAGTACTTGCAAGTAGATTTTCGAAACTTGTAGCTACTCGTTTAAAGGATCGATTCAGTCGAGTATCGAGATACTTTCAAGTAGATTTTCGAAACTTATAGCTATTCCTTCAAAGTATCGAAGTAGTTACAGGTAGATTTTCGTAGCTTGTAGCTACATGTTTAAGTATCGAAGTACTTCTAAGTAGATGTTCGAAATTCATAGCTATTCTTTCAGAGGATCGAAGTACTTCCAAGTAGATTTTCGAAGCTTGTAGCTACATGTTTAAAGTATCGAATTACTTCCAAGTAGATTTTCGAAACTTGTACCTACTTGTTTAAAGGATCGATTTAGTCGAGTATCGAACTACTTCCAAGTAGATTTTCGAAACTTGTAGCTATTCCTTCAAACTATCGAAGTACTTCCAAGTAGATTTTCGAAACTTGTAGCTACTCGTTTAAAGGATCGATGTAGTTACAGGTAGATTTTGAAAGCTTGTAGCTAGACGTTTAAAGTATCGAAGTACTTCCAAATAGATGTTTGGAACTTATAGCTACCCTTTCGAAGGATCAAACCAACACGTGAGCATAGAATATTTCGAAATTATTCGAACCGTATAAAATGATCCTCGGGCATTGAATTTGATTTAGATTTATAAACATACATTAAACTTGCACCCATCGCTAGTGACAGCGCAACGGCTTCTCCCTACTCGGCATTGATTAAACACGGCAAGAGTTGTCAGGATTATAACTCGCACGAGAAAACTTTCGATGTTCAAGAAATCGTCGATTCATTTTTGCAATCATCGAGCGTGCGATCAGTGCGCACAGCTGCTTGCGTTAGCCATCGCGAGTTGTTTATAATTTTCAATTGCCGGCCCCGTCGACTATCACCTAGATATCGTCGTTCTCCTGAAATGACTGACACATCCAGGGTCTCGGCTCTCTAGGATTACCGATTTGAGAAATTTCTCTGCGGAAGCCGGTCTCATCGAATCGTTCCAAGCGACTTGGTCCGCGCGCCGGTTTGCAATCGCCGAACCGCCGTTGTTTCGCGTTCTATGATTGTTTAGCAAACGGCCGAACGTAATCGTCGGTACCTGTAACCGTGACCCGTTCACGAAGTTCGTTTATATCACTTGTAATAATCGTTTCCGCGGCTTTTGCGTTTCTCTTTTTCAGCCGCGGCGAACCGAACGCGCCGTCGATCGTAATCTACCGAACCAGGCATAATCACGGTTGTAACTTAATAAACTGGCCTGTTATATAAATGAATTACTGGCTCGAAACACAACACGATTCCACTTTATGACTTTACTTTCCAACCGGCGAAATAGAATCCACAGAATATAACCGACTTCTTCGAAAGCGAATCTAGTCTAGTCACTCTGTGCACTGTTTGATCTTGTCGAGTGAACACCGGTGTACGCGATCGAAGGTTTCCTCGCTGAAATGAATGAGTCGAACGATTTCCTGCTTCGAAATTATTAAGGAAAAGTTGAAAAAAAAGAACGGTGTTAATGCATTCGAGACGTGGAATACGTTTAACACATTGAACGCGGAGCCATTTTGCCTAGCTTTCGCGTCACATTTTGTTTAACTTTAAACGGAAAGGATACAACCGTGCATAAGCAAAAATACGTACTAAGCTATGCTAATACATTCTGCTTTATAATAATAGCAAGGTAACATTTATGCAGATTTCGTGTAATATTTATATTAACCCCTTGCACTCGAACGATGAATCTCAGGCACCACTGACAATAGCTGCAGCACTGTTTAAAACAATCTTTACATCGCTATGCTCGTGTCAAAGAAATTCGTAAAAATTTAATTGTTGCAAGGAGAAATAATAGTAAACAAATTTCGTATGCATAAGATGAAATATATCGTGTAGAATGAAAATATTCTAGATCAGAAAAAATTCCTTGAGGTTCGAGTAAAATATGGAGTTAATGTATGCTTCAATGACAAAGTTTATTTAAAAAGTTCTTGTGGAAACGTTTTTACAATTTCAATATCAGTTAAAGATAAAATCAATAACAAATCATTTTGACCCATTCGGTAGTTGCAATCTTATAATCTACTTCTGATTCGGCTTAATGTGGCAAGGACTTAGGATCAATCCCTAATTAATATTTATTTAATTAATATTCTTTTAATATGAAATTATAGAAGTTCGAAAATCGACAATTTTTCAGGTATGGTTGAACGTGGAGCCATTTTACTCAGCTTTTAAGTCACATTTTGTTTGACTTTAAACGAAAAGGATACAACCGTGCATAAACAACATATTCGCTTAACCTCTTTGAGCTTTTCTGTTTCAATCGAGTCTATTAAAATAGTGTGAATATTTCTTAACATTATATATATTATATATAACATATTAATTTGTAAATTTGTAGCGTTTGACGGTCTTAATCTGTTGTACTTCATTTTAATCTGCTTCGTGTATAATCACAAGAAATGACAGAATCGAAAGTTATACAACTACGAAATTGTTCAAGATAGATTAAAGCAGTGTTAATGCAGTTTAAGTATAATAGAGATCTAATTAATACTTTGTTAGGTACAGATACATCAGAGTTTTAGATTTACTGGTGTACCTGAAGAAGGAGAACGAGGGAGTCAGAGATTTGTGGGAAAAGCTAGGTGTGGAAACTTGGAAAGATGGAAAAAGTGTTGGGATAAAAAAGAAGGAAGAAATTAAGACCTCGAAACATTTGACAAGAGGCTGCAACGAAACAGAAAGAGTGGTTGGTATGGGAAACTAAAGTGTAAAACTGTTATTAAATATATTAAAGTGGAGAAATGGTTAGGCATGGGGACAGAAAGCGAAAGGAAAAGGAAAAGATGAGTGCAATAATATGGTAGGAGGTTATAATCAAAGAGACAGGAAGTGTAATTACACGGAGAAAGAGAACAGAAAGAGGCAGATAAATTTAGATAGTAGATATAGAAAACGAAGAATGGGAATGAGAGTGATGAGTGAATGAATGCGACAAGTGAAAGGTTAAGATAGAATTATACTGGTTAGGTTTATGTAAACCCAGTCGAATTTCTTAGCCGTGAGGCTGGAACAAGTAAGTATTAATAATGATTAACGCTTCACCGACCGGAAGTCTGTGAACAGAATTTTCGATAATTGCGCTGTAACAAAATGAAGTTTAGAAATCTTCTTTTGCATTGTAATCGCAAATGAAATTATTAGATGACGTAACTGGGGATGACTCGTTGGTTCACAATGAAAAGTTCCGTTACTGTTGAAAGATTCATTATAAAGTCCTCACTCATGGATTGTGAACTTTCAAGAATTCAAGATCAAAAGACAAAATGATTTAACGAAGGTATGTCTTCAGCGGAATATGTTTTTATACTTTCTAAACTGTCTGAAAGAAAATAAGAAACACATCCGTTGAAGCTACGTTGTGTTTTTCAATTGTATTTATTTTTATAAAGATTCCATCTACAGTGGTGGCCAGCCATTCCAGTATACGCTTCGTAAATGAATAACATTTTTAAAATTGTATAACAAATTAAAAAATTTATAAAATTGAAAAACATATGTTTAAATGAGGCTCTTTTGAATCAAAAAATTAAAAAGTTTCTTCACACTTTTTTTGAGTATTAATGCACATTAATAAATTAATGTGGCTACACTATCGTACTCGGAAAGATTGTTGTATGAAAGAGGCTGCATCACTTTCGAATAATTTCAGTGTTCCAACGATGAACAATTAAAAATCAAGTAACGTATCAAACTTGCCGACATCCATATTGATAAACTTTTACAGTAAGTATGAAACATGCACACACCATTCTTACCGTTCGAATAACTGCAATTTAGAGATTTAAGTTATCTTTTATTTGACCAAACTAGAAGAAGTTAAATATATACCCATTGAATAGAATAGAAAAGCAAAGTATATTTTATTGTAATCATTACTGTATCGGGTAATATATTTAGAAATACTAATATTCCGCTGATTTTGATGCAAGATTGAAATGTTTTCTGCATATAAACGGCAAATTGAGGAAAATTGGAGTTAGAGCAATTGAAAATGGATTTGGAAAGCATTGAAATTGAAGAACATTGGAATTCGAGCAAATTGGAATTCGGAAATAATGGATTTGGAAAACATTGAAATTGGAGACTACTTAGATTAATTAATAATGGATTGGAAAACATTGAAATTGGTGACTACTAAGATTGAAGAATAATAAATTTGGAAAACATTGAAATTGAAGGATAATAGATTGGGGAAACATTGGAATTAAAAAATATTGGAATTGAAGAATAATGAATTTGGAAAACATTGAAATTGAAGAATAATGAATTGGGGAAGCATTGAAATTTGGAGACTACTGGAATTGAAGAATAATAGATTTGGAAGACATTGGAAATAGAGAACATTTAGAACTGAAGAAAAATGGATTTGAAAAACATTGAAATTGGAGACTACTAGAATTGAATAATAATGGATTTTTAAAACAATGAAACTGGAGACTACTAGAATTGAATAATAATGGATTTGGAAAACATTGAAATTGGAGAATATTGGAATTGAAGAATAATGGACATGGAAAATATCGAAAATGAAGAATAATTGATTGAGAAAACATTGGAATTGAAGAATAATGGATATGGAATTGGTGAATATTAGAGTTGAAAGAAATTTGAATTGGAAAAAATGTAAATTCTTGAAGTTACGGTTGGATGATAGATGAGGGCGAGGGATTCAAATGATAAATTTCAGTAAAGTCTCAAATCGCGTGAAGACGATTCTGAACACGACCTACTTCGACTGTATGTGCATGAACTATTCATCGTGAATACTTTATCGAAAGGTTGGTTTTCTCCGGGCGTGAAAGCGCCCTGTGAACGGATCGGGACTTTGGCACGAATCAAAAACCGACCGAAGAAACGGTACAATAAATCTGTGCTGTAGTTGCGATCAAGGAAACGCAATCGCAGACGGAAGGAAACTGGCTGTGAATATTTCCGCGCAATTAGTAACAGCTTTGCCCACACGTGAAAGCGCTAGGAAATTAAATCAGCTATTCGAGCAAAGAAGCGAAAGTCGGTCTTTGGAATATTCTTCGAGCAACGCAATACCTAATTATATCAACTAGTCAGAAAAAAAGTGTATTCGTTAATAAATGTAATAAGCTAAGAATTTAACTTTTCACGAGTTTCCATTATTCAGTATTTGACTTATTAAATTCTACATTCAATCCGAATTCCATTCATTTTACAGTGGAATTATTATACGGTACAATTTAGACTTTATGGGAACTTCCTCTCTGTAATTTGTTACGTAATCGATTGTATATGTATCAGCGAAGTATTGGTATCAAGTTTTCAAGATTTTATTTTACTTCGTTCATTTTAATTGACTCGTATATTGTATTTATTTTGTTCTTATTCTGCTTCATACTAGAACGAGGTTCTTCATATTTATAAGCTTGTTTATAACTTAACTACTGATTATATTATTTTGACATATCGTTACTTTCCAGGATACATTTTTGTTATACAACCTTAAAAAAATGCCTAAGTCATAGTTTTTACCTGAAGTAATTCTCACAAGTATGGGGTGGTTTAAAAATTATTTTTAAATATGTAAAGATTCTCTTAATGCATGATTTCAACATTCAACATATTTAATGTATAATAATGTATTTTTGTTTAGACTTAGACAAGCAATGTTGCGACGTTAGAATTAATTTTGTTACCGTCGTACAGAAATTAATATTAATGATACGATACTGCAGGAAAACGTGCATGAGGAAAAATTACTGGGAAATTTTGTACGTGTATTCACAAGAATGGTACTAAAAAATTATCACTTCTTGTGCAAAATATTTGTTTTTCGCATTTTTGTGTCTCCGATTGGGGGAATACTACGTCATTCACCAGCACAACGTAAAAACTCGTCGAAGCGCTCGTGTATTCTAAAAACACATTCTTCAATAACATTGCCAGTCTTCCACCACGGTAAGATCTCCGTTAATTACGGAATTACATAGTAACATTCATGGTCTAAGAATTTTTGAAATTGTATGAAATATATCTGTTATTCGAGCATCTGATATCTTCAACACTTGCACGACAAACGAATGCAGGAAATAAAACAGGGGATCGGCATAACCACAAAGATATACGATAGTGTGTCATCTGTTCAATTTTTAATTTAACTTATTTCTAGGAGAAAACCAGGAATCAGAATTAACCACAGGAATTACGTATGCGTACTCGTGCGAACAATCAGATTTTCCTGAATTATCAGACTTCTTTTATTAACCTAAATTATACAGACACTTTTAACACGTAACAATTCGTCGATGAAAGGTATAATTATTTTCTTGTTGTACCATTAACGGTATCGTAGATGAATTCCTGCTTTTAATACCGTACGATTCATTTTTTCTCATTTAACTAGCGTTCAACCAATATTTTTGACGTGGAACTTGTTGCAAAACACAAATTGAATTACTTCTGGGTTACGCCATTAAAGGTATCGTAAATAAATGCGCTCACCAAACAATCATAATCTATTTCCGTTCGTGAAACTGTACTGCTCGTTTTTTTTCTCATTTTATTAATAAACACTGCTATATTCGACGTATAAATTGTTGTCAACAGCTGAGATTAAATTACACCTTTGTTACG
>CM052093.1:5500864-5511869 GCA_028453745.1 Agapostemon virescens | reverse complement strand
CCCATTGTGAAAGTTTCAAATGGATATGGAAAATAATTATGCAATAAAATTTTATGAGATCCCAGCTTTATGTTTAATTATCAAAGTAACAGTTGAATTATTAATGTGCAATGACTTTGTTTTAAACAATGGAACAGTGCCTGTTCACAGAAAATGCGATTTTTAAAAGGCTAAAAAATACTGACGGTGAAAGAGTAAATTGGTTTAAAGTATATTGGATGAGATTTTTGAGAAGCGATTCATACATATAAGTTATTCTATGAAACGACAATGAACGAGGATGCACCATTCAAAACATTGGATTTACTACCGTAACGGGGAAGACCGAAAAACTTTAATAATATCCAGTTGACATCACTATACAAAAAACCAAGACCACTCACAAACCTAAAATATAAGGACTTAATGAATTTATTACATTGTATACTACCTGCACACCACAGTTATTTTAAATCCCTCCCGCGTACACAATTAATAAAACTATATTAATTTTAATGTAAAAATTATTTAACAATGAATGAAAGTTGAATATTTTTTTGATTTTATAACATAAAAGTGTATATATTTATTTTAATTCCGAGGGAAATTTACTTTTCCTATGGACTTGTGCTTTCTTAAGAATTGAAAACGTCGTTTCATTGATTTTGAAAATGGCGTAAGTCCATTCATAGCCATCAAAAACATATTATTTCTTGAATAATGTTAATTATGCTAATCGGGATGATAAATTTGACACCTTTAGAAACCCAAAAACATTATTCTATTATGTTATCTGTTACCCATATTTTTAAATTTAATCCAACGCAAACCCTTCAATATCTCGATTCGAGCATAAATGGACTTAAACCACTTTAAAAATAAACGGCTCATTTCATTGGCAAACTAACACAAAACGACCGGAGCAAAAAATGACCAGCATCCATTATCTAGTAAAAATCATGCAAATAAATTTATTTAGACGTCAGTTTATAATATACGTCAACGTATATTTTAACGAAAAGGTTTGTGTAAAAAATTTTCGCAGTAATATTCTCAGAATTTCAGAAATTGTCAAATAAGAAGCAGCGGCGAGTCATTTTGGTCATTATGGTCGCGCCCTCGCTAATACTTGGCAGTTCATATCTAGAGGTTTATGGTACGTCCATTGCTGTTGAACGAAAAAGTCAAGGTCCTGTAGGCGCACTTGTCTAAAAAGGGCAACCCCTAATAAACCGACGTCCCAAGATCTGATTAAAATGCTAATTGAAACATCTGGCATTTCAGATTCACGTTTCCTAAAAAATAGTAGAACTCTGCCGTCCGCACCATTAAATCTCTTCCTGTATCTAAAACGTCTAAAGACGTTGTTCGCCACTTAACAATACACTTCTTACACATCGACGCATCAGGTATGTAAATGTAGAACCGGAATTTTTTTATAGAAAATACACGTTTATCGTATGACAATTATATTAGGTCTACCGGAAAGTTCTGTCTGTTTCTATCACAACAAGTCTCGTCACGTAAGCACATGTTTATTTGGCACATGTGTGCCTCTTTATTGTTTTCACTTAATGTATACATACTGACGTAGCAAATTAACTAAAATAAAGTTTCTTTAATTAATTAATTTAAATAAATTAACTAGAATAAAAGCAAAAAACATCATACTGCATCATGATAATGCCAGGCCACATGCTGCTTTGGGGACTCGTCAAAAAATTGCAAAACTATGCTGCGAAATTCTGTCGCATCCACCATATTCCCCGGACTTAGCATCCTCCGACTATCACTTCTTTTTGTCCGTACGAAATTTTTTGTGGGGCAAAAAAATTAAAAAATGAAGAAGATATCAAACAAGCACTGGTTCAATTTTTCGCCTAAAAAATAAAAAATTTGTCGAAAATGGAATATACAAATTGGCCTCACGGTGGCAAGAAATCATTAATAATAATGGCAATTACATTATTTAATAAAGTTTATTGATGGTAATAAAAATTTATATTTTGTTTTATTCCCAAAACGGACAGAACTTTCCGGTAGACCTCATATAAAATATTTCATTCGACTTAACCCAAATTATTTATCGATTAACACATTAATGGCCGCTCACACAACATGTGCGTGATAGCCGGAACAACTGTTATTGCTACGTGTAGATGATTGCTTCAATAATTATCGCACAAAGGAAAAATATTAAATTTGTTGTTAAATTCTTATTGCTCTTTGTTTTATGTATATGTTCGCACACGTTGTATTATTTCGTGAATTCAATCAAGATTTTTTAAATTAATTCTTCAAAAATATTGCCAGCCCCTGGCAAATAAAGTGTTAAGCAAAGTCTAATAAGAATGTTACCAGGCATGTAAATATGCAACCGGAATTTTAATATAGAAAGTATATTATTGTATGAAAATCATACAAAATATTTTATTCGAAGTATTGCCCATCGGTAGCTATACATTTTTCTCATCTCTCTGACAATTTGTGGATGTTACGTCGAAAACTGTTTCTCTTTTGAGGCAACCCAGTCGTCGAGCCATTTTCATACATTTTCGTAAGATGCGAAGCGTTGCTGAGCAAATGCGTGCCCCATCGATACAAATAGGTATTGGGTTGTTCGGAAAGTAATTTCGTTTTTTTTTGTGAAAATGAAAGACAATTTTCGTATAATGAACAAATATTTTATTAAATTATATATTGGCCATTCTGGTCCAATACCTTTTGCCATCTTTTTGGTAGTAGCATGATTCCACGCTCATAAAATTTTTGTCTTTGCTGGCAAAAAACTGATCGAGGTGGTTTTTGACCTCCTCATTTGAAGTGAAGGTTTTACCGTCTTAAATATTTTGCAGTGACCGGAACAAATAATAATCCGAAGGTGCCAGATCTGAAAAATATGGTGGGTGTGGCATTGTATCCCATTCAAGCTGTAAAAGCTTTTGGCGAGTGACCAAACTTGTATGAGGTCTCTCATTATTTTGGTGGATCACTACACCTTTTCTGTTGATTAATTCTGGCCTTTTTTGTTGAAGTGCAGCATTCAGTTTGTCCAGCTGATGACAGTAAACTTCCGAATTAATTGTTGTGTTATCCGGTAAAAGCTAAAAAAAAAAACGATTCCTTTAAAGTCCCACCAAACAGACAGCATCACCTTTTTTTGATGGATATTGGCTTTGGAAATGCTTTGAGCCGGTTCATCTTTTTTGCTCCATGATCTCTTGCGTTTGACATTGTTATATACAACCCATTTTTCGTCCTCAGTAATGATGCGCTTCAAAAATGGATCATTTTCGTGATGTTTGAGAAGCGAATCACAGACGTTAACGCGACGACACAAATTTCTCTCCATGAGAACATGGGGAACCCATATATCGAGCTTCGAGGTTAAACCCAGGCCTTTCAAGTGGCCATAAACAGTTGAATTTGATAAATTTAACCTCTCACCGATCTCATGTGTTGTTATTCGCCGGTTTGCATCAACTAATGCCTTTATCGTATCTTTATCAGCTTCAACCGGCCTTCCAAAATGTGGTGCATCTTCGACATCAAAATTGCCGAATCGAAATTTTGCAAACCAGTTCTGGCACTGGCGTACTGTCAACACATCGGTTAATTTCTTTCTGGCCTGAACAGCATTTTTACCTTTTCTATAGTAAACAAGTAAAATATGACGAAAATGCTGCTTATTGCTCTCCATATTTAAAAGGGCACCAACCAAAAACTACTGCGTAGAATCAATTGGACTTTTTCATACCCAAGCCTTGCTATATCAGCTTTCAAAACACATAATGATTATGCGGCTTAAGTGTGAAGTTGGGGGCAAAAAAATACAATTAAATCCTCTGTCGGGAAAAAATGAAATTACTTTCCGAACAACCCAATAATAATCGGATGGAGCCAAGTGTGTTGAGTAAGTCGCACGCGAAAGTATTTCTCAACTAAACGGTTCGATCGTTTCTTTGACCGGTTTTGCTGTGTGCGATGGTGCATTATCACGAAGCAAAATCACTTTGCGTCGCCGTTTAATCCCATTTTCCTATCTTCTGGATCTTTCCCACGGCTTTCAAACGTACGGAGACGGTTTCTCGTGTCACATTTAACACTTCACCGACCGGAAGCCCATTTAATGGAAGTTTCAATAATTGCGCATAACAGAATGAAACTTAAATAATTACTTCTACATTGTACTTTGTAACGAAATGTTACAAGATAAGTTACAAAAATGTTATTAGATAACGTCATCGACGATGCCTCGAGGATTCCCAATAAAAATTGCGGTCAGATGGACTTCGAAAAATTTTGAAATAATTGCTGGTCAGTAAAGTGTTAATTGATTCGCGAGTTGTCGTCGCGGTTCAGCGTCATCCTCGTCCAACGATGCTTGCAATTCGCCGTCTTCAAACTTCGATCGTCTTTCACGTTGTTCGTTTTTCACGTGAAAATCGCCGCTTTTGAATTTTTTAAACCACTCGAAGCACTGTGATTTATCAAGAGCATGTTCACTGTATGCTTCGACGAGCAATTGATGCGATTCCGCAGCAGTTTTCTTCGAATGGTAACAATGCTAACTTGCCGCAAATCATAGTTTCCAGGCACAAAATTCGACATATTCGACGCTATTAAAAATTATGCTGTTGTATGAAACTTGTTCTTCCCCATGGCTTTCTTATAGTTTCAAAAACTGTCGAATAAGAAGTCAGTAACGAGTCATTTTGACCGGTCCTGTCGTTCTGGCGTTAAGAAGCGTAAAATGAGGAGCCTGGAAATGGTCATTCGACAGTGAGTGGTAGGTTTAGCGTTAAAAACCAATCGCCTAATCTCCCGCAGCTCTCGAAATCGTGCAGGTTACTCTCTTCCAAATATGACGATTAATTAAAGTGACTGTTCGAGTGGACAGATGCAAAAGTACGTGGAACCATAAGCGGTGGCATTATACAATCGAAGCTGATTTGCCCGTTACGGTGCGTGCATGCGAGGCACTCGGAGATATTGAAAACGAGAGTTTCGATCTATCCGCTGTTTCTCCTCCGTGCATGTAACTCGCGGAGGAAAGTGTAACATACCGAAGACTGTCAGAGAATAGAGAAATGAAAGTGGTCGACTGTCAATGGACCCGGGAGTTCATGCACGAAGTCGACATTCAGCAGCAATTAAGAGTGCGTACGACGTACCGGTGAATAAACGCTATTACAAACTGTGATGGTGTCTCGTGTCCATCGTCGTGCTGCGCTAGCCTAACACGTTCGGCTTACACTGCGTTTTCTTATTACACCGATCTTATTTCATCGCTAGACCTTGGGTCTTTATGCAATATAAAAATTGTCCGCGTCGGTTGCAAACTCAGGTGACGAGTGCAAATATTCTTTCTTTGATTATTTACTGGTTGTTACATTCTATTTCTATATATTTGCCTTAACCAACAACAAATTACACTAACCACAAACTAATCTCTGAACTGAGCAGTGAACTGAGCTAATTGCAATCTACACTAAGTATAAACGAAACTAGAAAGCAAACTGTAAGCTGTACTAACTATGAACAATACTACAGGCTACACTAACTATTAACTTAACCATAAAGTAATCAGTGAACTGAGCAAACTGCAATCTACCCTAACAATAAAAGAAACTAGAAACCACACTACAAGCTGTGCTAACTATAATCTGAACTACATACTACACTAACTATAAACTGATCTGCAAACTGAACAGTGAACTGAGTTAACTACAACATACAGTGAATCACTTTAATATTCGGACACTATACAATTTTCACTTTGCCGCATTGTAGTTTTGTTCACGACAAACAAAAAAAAATATATTCTAAATTACATTACTGTATAGGGTCTCGTTAATAAAAGCATAATTTTTATTTATATAATTACTAACGTTTACTAAGTATTCTATTTTACCACTTTAACTGCCCAACGAACAACCTCAAAAATCCCACAAAATCAAAGTAATTTACTGAACGAAGTAACAATTGAAAATTTAAAATGTATGATACAAAGTTATCCTTCAACCTTCTTCTATCCTCCAGATCTTCACTAAATTTAGTGCAACGAATATATTAATGTACAAATTTATTTTTTAACGTGGACAAACAATTCTGTCACCCACATATGGGTGACATGGCAGTCAAAGTGTTAAACGAAACAATGTCTAGCTTTAACGTGACAATAATATTCGGACACCTCGGAATGTAACAATTAGCGTGAGCTAGTGTGATATTTAATGCGATTGTGATGCTTACAAACATTACAGTCTGTGTAAACTGTCTCGAGCCTCAGAAAATCAGTTGTGTTTAGATATTCACTAAGTTCACTGGTAATAATCAGACGTAAGAGAAACACTTCATACAACATTAGCCAACTTGTCATTTTTCACAATGCAAAAGGTGAATCGTAAAGGAAAATTGCAGCAATGCTTAAAATTAGTAAAAGTACAGTGTGAGATATTATTAAAAGATTTAAGTACGAAGACCGAATACAATCTATTCCGCAAAGAGGCCAACAAAAATTTTGGACACGCGAGATAAAAGAAAAATTATAAGAAAAATAAAGAAAAATCCTACATTAAGTGCACCAAAATTAGCTGCCGAATTATTAAAAGAAACTGGATAGAAAGTGCACCACCAAACAATATGCAGCGCATTAAAAGAATGTGGTTATAATGGACAAGTTGCTCGGAAAAAACCGTATGCGAATGAAACTAATAGAAAGAAAAGATTAAACTTTGCGAGAGAATTTGTTTTAAAAGAAGATACGTGGTGAAATGACGTTATTTTTAGCAATGAGAATAAACTCAACATTTTTGGATCGAATGGGCGAAGAATGGTGAGGCGAAAGAAAAATGAAGAATTAAAAATTAAAAATACGAAGCCGACTATAAAGCATGGAGGTGGAAATGTACTTCTATGGGGATGTATCACAACATTTGGAATGGGTGAATTAATTTGTATTGATAACATAATGGACAAAAATGTATACCTGAACATTTTAAAAAATAATTTACGTAAAAGTGCAATAAAAATGGAGATTCAGAATACATTTAAGTATTATCAAGATATTGACCCCAAGCATAAGGCACGTACCGTACAGGAATATTTGCTGTATATTTGTCCAAAATTATTACAACCGCCACCTCAGTCCCCAGATCTGAATCCTATAGAGAATTTATGGGATAAACTAGACCGACGAATTAGAACAACTGCAATAGCATCTAAAGAAATGTTAAAAGAACGACTGAAAGAGGAGTGGAATAATATTAGTACAGAATATTTGATAAAAATAATTTGCAATATGCCTCATCTATTAAAAGAGGTCATTCGTCAAGAAGGATATCCTACACTATATTGAATTACTTTTCGTTTGTAAAAATTAGTACAAAAACCATCAGTTTTTAAAAGTGTCTGAATATTATTGTAACGTTAAAATCAGACATTGTTTTGTTTAAAATAGAATATTTATTAAACGCTAGTAATTATATAAATAAAATTTATACTTTTATTAACTAGACATTATGTAGAAATGTAATTTAGAATTAATTTTTTTTCCTTTATCGTGAACAAAATTACAATGCGACAAAGTAAACATTTTATATAAACATTAAGTAAACATGTCCGAATATTAAAGTTACTCACTGTATAAAAACTACAAACGAAACTAAAAACCAAACTATAAACTCTACTGTTCATAAACTAAATTACGAACTACACTAACCATAAAAGAAGCCATTAACTGAACAGTGAACTGATGTATCAACGATCTACACTAACTACAAACCAAACTAGAAACTAGCCCACGAATAACATCTATAAATTAAACAACAAACTGCACTAACAATAAACTAAGTGTAGCCATCAGCTGGTGTACATTTGTATTAATTAGATATATCATTATTATCATTTCTATCATTGTCATTAGCAGTATTATCATAATTGTTAACACCAGCGTTATGTATAACAACATCATTCTACAACCACCAGTTGCGTTGCGTCATCTCTGATTATAGTCTGCGTTTATGGTACGGTCGATTTTGCGTTTGCCATTTTTGAGAAACCCTCTCAGTGCCTCTTTTGCAAATTTTTACGACTGCAGCTATGGCTGGAAAGTATCACCGGGTTTTCGTAAGGAAAACTCCGTCGTACCGCTCTCGATGGCGTTTGAACGTAGGCCCACCTATTGCGCTAGGGTCCATAATTTATGGTTCGGCTCCTTAGTATGTAAAAGGTCTTCGACACATTTTCTGTGTACCTTCCTGACCGACTTACTACAAACTAATGCACTGGATCGTGGGCGTTGCGCAACTCGAAAATCGCCCTAAATGTACATAATTGGCCAGAGCCAAAATCCCACCACTACTTAGTTTTCTTTGGAAAGGGGTTCGCACGGTGCAACACTTTAATTTCTACTAACTTCTTAAATACCAACATCCTAATGTAAAAATAGTTTTGACTAATAGTCTGACAACTTTTAATGTCGCTTCAGAACCATCAAAGGGCTAAGGGTTAATACTAAACCTATCAAATATTAAAATTGGCTAGTAAATATTTTCTTATAGAAAATGTGACTTTTTGGAATAAACGATTGAATAAAGAAATTAAATCGATTCCTTCGAAGGCAATTTTCTAATTCGTTTGTGAACTGTTTTGAATAATAGTCTGACAATTTTTGTGTCGTCTTAGACCTATTACAGTTCTAAGGGTTAACACTAAACCTACTGAACCTTAAAATTTGTTAGTAAATATTTTCTTACAGAAAACATGATGTTTATTACAACGTAAGATTGAATAAAAAAATTAAATCGCCTCCTTTGAAATAATTTTGTAACTTCAACGGTTACAGAATAAAGAATGTGAACCGGTTATTTGACCGGCTGTGATAAGTTTAGTGTTAATCATTTTGATTACCTAGAGAGTTAGTGTCGAGTATTGAATTCCACGTAACGCAGTGACGTTAGGATGTTGCGATCGTAGTTGCGATGTCAGGGAAAAGGTTCTCCATCCTCGAGGCACGTAGACAGTGAAATCGCAGTACTCATTGTAGTAGCGAAATGATTTTCAATGGAAACAGTGTGTTCGATAGATTAACGTACTATAAACCGAGGTAGCATGTGCCGTTGAACCTATCAAGCGTTAAAATTGTATACAGTCTTATAAAAATGACAAGATTTAACACTACGTTTATAGTAAGTATACTAAGTATATACTATATAGTAACTATACTAAGTATATTATAGTAAGTATACTAAGTATACTATAGTAAGTATACTGTGTATACTATAGTAAGTATACTAAGTATACTATAGTAAGTGTATTAAATATATATATATATATATATATGTAGTGTACTATAGTAAGTATACTAAGTGTATATAATATACTATAGTAAGCACACTAGGGTCAAAATGACGCATTCTATTATTTTTATTTACAATTATTGAGATTGTAAAATTGCAACCATGAAGGCTTAGTCAACGGATTTATTTCTTTGGGTATATATTATTTAAAAAATCGCTAGAAATTTGAATGGGCACATTTTTTTATTTTTATAAAGTAATACAAAATAGTCGCTTTTAGTGCCTCCGTACATTTAGTGTTAATTTATTTAGACTTCGTGATATTTTTATCACAATATACGATTGAATAAAGAAGTCTATTGCATCGATTCTTATGAAGGCAATTTTATAACTTCGATAATTGTAACATTAAAAGTCTGAAAAGGGTCGGTTGATCCATTGTGGCAGACCTAGTGTTATTCGATTGGAAATACTGCTGTGGGGTATCGCTTAACGAACTAATTCGTTTGGAAACCTTGGTTGTTATAAGTAGACTGCAGATTGTACGCATTCATGAGAGAAATTGATTGGTGCAATGCAAAATTGTAATGGCACGAGAAGACTCGAGCGATGTTACATTATCCTTGAATTATTAAACGTTAATGAAAGAAGGAAATGTTTCATTCAACTTCTTTTTCGTACAATTCACTAAGGCATCTTAAATTCTTTTAATCTCTTCATCGTTTGAAACTTCGCCCACTGATTTTCGTCATAAATGCATCGAATTTGCAGTTACAAAACATTCTCGATTACGTAGTCGCAGGTAAATATAAAACACAAAATGGTAATCGATTAGCGTCCTTAACATGTTGAATGCCACGGGGGTCGCCGGTGACCGGCGTTTAAGAACGGTTATCAATAAATTAACAGCATCGAACATTAACGCAGTACTGCCAAAATTAATCAGATTATAATACGAGGTGAAAACTTTAGTTTTTAGTAACCAACAATTTTGTTCAATAACGCTGATCATATCTATAAACGAAACAAATGAAATTTGTTCGAAGTATGCAAAATTCGCGTGGCATTCGACGTGTTAAACATTACAAACGATACCGTATTACCTTACTGTACCGTAAAAAAATTGTATATCTAAAGAAAACAATGCACTGCGCATTAAGAATTAATTGGACCTTTTATTTTTAAAGTGGTGCAAGTCCATTTTCTTCTGTTTCGTGAAAATTAAATGTTAGTAGATCTGACAATTAAAAAATATAGGTTAATTATGTGAAGTCTGGGAATGTTTGTACTAATTTATCAATATGCAATTTGATTATATAACTTTCTTTTAGGCGAATTTAACTAAAATAATACATATTTCCAGGCTGCAAATGGACTTACACCACTTTCATAATCAATGGTTACGCAATTTCTTTTATCGGCCAATTTTATGCCAAAGCATAGGCATTTCTTTAAATATTAAATACTAACTAGTTATAAACAAAAAGTTTACACTAAATTAAGCATGTAACGGTGCGTCGCTTCTCTCGGGCCCCACGTTGGGCGCCAATTGTAGCGGTGGGTCGCTTCTCTCGGGTCCTACGTTGGCCGTCGAGGGTAAGCGTACGGCCGCGCTTGGTTGTTGTCGGTGGTAGAGGCACGGCTAGGGTGTGGGTGGAGTGGTGGACTTCGGAGGAGGTTCCGGTTTTGGGAAAAGGATGGCTCCCGCCGGGAAGGGTTTTGGT
>CM052093.1:5484004-5500854 GCA_028453745.1 Agapostemon virescens | reverse complement strand
GTGATCGAGTCAGATAGCCTGATACACAAACGGTCCGGCAGGTCTGATCGAGAGAGATCGAGTCAGATAGCCTGATACACGAGAGGTCCGGCGGGTCTGGTCGAGGGAGGAAGGTTTTGGCGTGATCGAGTCAGATAGCCTGATACACAAACGGTCCGGCAGGTCTGATCGAGAGAGATCGAGTCAGATAGCCTGATACACGAGAGGTCCGGCGAGTCTGGTCGAGGGAGGAAGGTTTTGGCGTGATCGAGCCAGATAGCCTGATACACAAACGGTCCGGCGGGTCTGATCGAGAGATCGAGTCAGATAGCCTGATACACGAGAGGTCCGGCGGGTCTGGTCGAGTAGGTGCCAAATGCCTAACTCTGCTCTTTGGGCAGTTTTTGCCCGTATTTATACTAGTCTCACGATGCCTTCGACCAATCGGGGGTGCGTATGAGCGAGCGCGAGTAGGGGTTTTATGGCCGTACCTGCGAGCGCTCGGCGCGCGGTGAACGCGAGTTTCGTACGCCTTACTGACTATCCGTACAGAAATATTTTTTACACGTATTCGCTGTTTTAAATAATATTTTAAATCGCATTCGCGCTACAAGCATAAATTACGTCATATCTCACTTTTTTAAGAAAGGACCTACACCACTTTCAAAATAAACGGTCCAATTGTATAAGAAAAAAGTATCGGCACGATATAAGAAGTACCAAAAAGAGACATTGTTTACGAGTACTCTGAAGTAGTTCTAATTTAAATTATGATTTGCTTCAACCGTGCTTCGATATTCCTGTGGCAGTCCATGGTTCATCAGATGCAAATTGTGTTCTCGGAACACGAGTTTCATTTATTCTTTGTGAAGAGCTTAATGGCCGCGATTTGCTAACACAGTATAATTATTTCGGTAAACGAGAATCGGAAACCCGCATGGCATTCACACGTGTACACGTTTTTACCGCCAGACAATGGTGACGCATCGCACGTGCTTATTTTTCCAATTTTTCCTTATTGTGCTATTTCCGAATAATCGAACAGTCGTCTATTCTACAATGCCTTTTTAATTAACCCTTTCTGGACGAGGATTTTTGATAATGGAAATATTTTCTTTAACACTTTGCCTGCCATGTCACCCATATATGAGTGACAGAATTATTTCTCCATGTATAAAAATTAATTTGTACATTAATACATTCGTTGCATTCAATTTAGTTGATATCTGAAGAATACAAGAAGGTCGATAGATAACTATATGCCATACATTTACAGTTTTCAATCGCTGTTTCATTAGATAAATTAAGTTGATTTTATGGAATTTTTGAGGTCGTCAGTTTGGCAGTTAATGTGCTAGAAAGTTAAATCTTGTATGAATGTCTTAAGTTCTGAGTGAAAATAAAAATATGTACTCGTCTTATGTTACTGCAATAATTAAATTATCCTTTTTGCAATTTCAATGATTGAATATACGGATCTGATGTCGCCAATATGACAACATTCGTCCTCAAAGGAATTGCTTTTTAAGCATAAAAGCGAGCAAGTATTTTTTTTAGAAAAGATGTATATACAATAGATTGTCGTGAGATTAATTTTATTTTATAAGTTCACAAGCTTTTAACTCTTTTAAAGCCTTTAACGGAGGCATCGAAAGTGTGCCACCCTTTTAATGCGCGAGTATGCACGGTGAAGTATTCTTCTATCCCAAACAAAACAACATGGGTTATTTTATTTTCTAAAATTCCCTACCGCAAAGGATTTATCTTTCTATCGGTCGAAATATTTGTTTTTGTCGTAAATACATACATTATTTATTATTAGTATAAATATTTTCATGTGTTGGCAGATTTCATAATTGGCACTCTGTAGTGTTTGTTCTTAGAAAAACGAATGCATACGATTGATTATCGTGAGATGAATTGTCTTTTATAAATCAACAAGCTTTTAACTCTTTGAGACACGGTGGTTTTAAAAATGTTCCACTTTTCAATGCGTGAATATGCACGCTGGAATATTTTTTGATAAAAATGAAACATGGGGCTTTCTATTTTCCAAAATTCCGTGCCGCTAATGGTTAATCTTTCTATCGGTCGAAATACTTATTTGTGTCGTAAATGCATAAATTATTTATTATTAGTATTAATATTCGCATGTGTTGGCAGGTTTCACAATTGACACTCTGTAGTATAAATTTGTTTTTAAAAAGATGCACGTATGCGATAGATTATCTCGAGATTGATTTCGTTTGATAAATTCGGAAGCTGTATTTACGGAAACAATGTACGATCGACGTTCGCCAATGAACTGTAAAATTGAGACAAGACTTTAATACATTATACTTTTTATGAACATGATAATTTTGCAGTTGAAAAGTTCGCCGACAACATGCATTTGTACGAAGTTATTGGCTGAGACTAACGGACCCTTAGCATATTCTTACTACCGTTGCATGTTTCAATTTATGTACTGACAGTTCCCGCTTGCAACACAATCTTTATTTAGCGAAAAATTAGATTTAATCGCATATTCAGCTTCATGCTTAACGATACATGCCCGTAACGCGTGTAACAAGCATTTTCGAAACTCAAAGTCGTACGTATTTCATTCGAGTAACTGTTTGATAAACACTTTTATCCTTGTTGAAAACGCTGAACGTGTTCTTGACACGTATACGCGACCCTAATTTGTCAAAAATTAAGCAGGCGAGCAAAAGAAAAGATTATGGACAAGAGGTGTAGAAAATGAAGGCGGCAAAAAGTTTGTGTCGAAGGAAGCCGGTAGTTCAAGCTTTCAATATTACTGTATTATTACTGTAATATTACTATATCAGCATATAATTCACGTACATTTTTATACAATAATTATAATTGCGTAGTAAACTATATTAATTAATTAATATTCAATTAAACCTTGATCTAATGTGACCATCGACCTTACTGGCTGTATACAATTCTGTTTGTTGAAACACTTTGACAAAAAGGTACTTTTTGCCCTTCCCTCCATTAGTTTTGCAAACTAACCCGTCCAAGGTTTTAAAAGAACTCAACTCAGTCTAATGATATTTCCAACAATTTATTCTTTATTAATTTTTTTTAATTTAATTTAAACAATAATTTATTTTAAAGAATTTGGTTTGAGTTTAGTTTTATCTTTCCATGAACATCGATAAATTTATAAATTTAAATACTTCATTTTTTGACGCATCTGGAGGAGATGATCCAATTTTCTATCAATCTTTATTTTAATTTTTTCGACATCCGGAAATCTATATTCTAATTCTTCCTAGATTTGGGTTAACCTCTCACATCATTTGAAATAAAAAAGGTAAAAAATAGATGTTATATCTGTTGCGTCTTGAAACCTGCGTGTAGCGAGACCAGCATGGCCAGCTCAGGTAATTTTTACCCGGCCGCGGGCCGCCGTAGCTAATACAAAGGAGCAGCTGTACCTCGCGGAAAAACCCAAAATTCGCACAGCTGACTCGCACATTTTTGCAGTGCATTGTTTCCGTTAGGCGACGAAACTTTCACCGTTGCCAGCAATTCCGACCTGGCGGACCTTCTCCTACTCCACCCTCCATCTTCGTCATTCCCACTCCGAATTTTTGTACTTCCACCCTTCGTCCTACAACCAATTATATTAAATATTCGAAACTCCTACTCCTACATTTCCAAATACCGAGGTTTCTTTATACATAACACGACCGCTACAACTTACATAGAACAAATCTGATATTCGACTAAACTACCCAATCGACCGAGTTCGATCCGCGATACGTAACGACATAGCCGAGTCTGTCCTAGCGTTCGCTACGAGTTGAATAAACGAGTTTGATTCTCCGGAGTTTGACTTTACAACCATTCTCCGTAAATCCTGTTGACTCCAAGTCCCTAAGCAAAGGTGACCGAGCGACGCCACAATATCTATAAATTTATTTTATCTGTTTTTATCTCCGTCACGATTTACATAACCCAAGAAATACTTCCATTAATAAAAACAAAAAAAAAACATTCTCTTACTATCAACCCCGTAGCACTTTCTCTGCTCTCCACCCGATATTAATCATTTGAAAATTATCATAAGTTGCAACCGTTACGATCCAATAATATCGTACAGTCACGTAACATTTACGTATATCAATTTTTATTGTAAATGTAATAGCTTTCACGTAACCTCACGATCACCCGAAAAAAGATGATTACTCTTAACGCAAGTGTCGGTCAACGTAATCTCGGTATGGTCTCGGCGTGGTCGTAGAAAATGGCCGTGGAGAAGTTTTGGTAACGTTGAAAAAACTTACGTCATTTATGGTCGAAGTGTATGGTGCTGCGATCGAATGCACGATCTTCCAAAGTCTTCATTTTTCCATACTCGTGATCGTCGAATTCGTCGATATCATCACGTTGACGACAAACGGGTCTTGGAGGATGCACAAACACGCACGAGCAAACGCGTGGAAAAAATACCAACGACCACGAATGCGTAAGGAACGTTCTACAACGTAGCGAGGGTGAAGTTGCACGATGTAATCGTATGATCTTCCCTCCACTCGGCAATTTTGTTCGCGTTAAAAGACCTTACTTCCGGTGTAGTTCCCGTGCACACCAATTTCGTGTTCACTGCACATCAACACACTAGCGGTTTCTTCTCCGTACGATTGCGACGGAACGTGGGACTGGACATATTTCAAGAAAACAGTAATTATTGGAAATGGGCCAATAGATTTTCGAAGACGTTCTCAAACATTTTCTATCGACCGCAAAAGACTCGGGGATACGCGAGCTTAACAGTGGCCAAAAGTAGGGTAGGTTCAAAGAAATCCAGTGAAAATGGCGCCTGCGATTCGCGTAGCTTAGAGTACTCGAGATGAACGGATTTTAAGTTAACTATTTGCTCTCGAATGGCGTCTCCAAGACGCCACTAAAAATTGCCACTTAACTGTCTACAGTTAAGAAGTCGACAAAAATTTGTATGCTCTAAGTGCGAGTAACAGTAATTAATTTCATATGCACGAAAGGGAATCAACTACATAGAACGGAGCTGTTATAGTTAAAAATTTGATTTCGATTTTGGAATGGAATTGCTTCAAGTGCAAAGGATTAATAATAAAGATTTCGAAGTTATTCGTAAACCTTGGTAAACGTACATGTCATGGTACGTTAAATAACTTTGCGAATAACTAGAATTACTTAATCACTTCTGGTCTGCTTGTGGTACTGTGTAATTTATTCTAAGAGAATTTACTATAGCCAGCAGGAAGCTGACCTACGAATATGGAAGACTATGGTTAGGAATTTAGGATTTCAACTAACAAAAGAGAATGGCGAGATAGAGATGATTTTAAATTTGGTATTCTGTTTTCCAAGTATCGATTATGATGTTCATTCTTCGCTTTCTAACCGAAATAAGGTAGAACCGACGTAATCGTTAAACGACAGTCTTATTTAAGTGCGGGAACATGATTAACCGTATGTGTAGAGAAAATAGTAAAAATATTACCAATTATATTGGGAACGAGTAGCTGATGGAAGCTAAGAACATAATTAACCGGGTGTGTAGAGAAATAGTGAAAATATTACTAACTGTATTGGGAACAAGAAGCTAATCGAATTGTATTGCCATGAAAATTTTATTCTAGCATAATATTGCCGATCTCGTTTCTACAAAAACGATGCAATCCTTTCAACACATTAACTGCCGAACTGACGACCTCAAAAAGTCCATAAAATCAAATTAATTTATTTAATGAAGCAGCGATTGAAAACTTTGAATGTTTGGCATATCTATCAAACCTCTTGTATTCTTCAGATAACAACTGAATTGAATGCAACGAATACATTAACGTAAAAATTTATTTTTAAACATGGACTAATAATTCTGTCACCCATAAATGGGTGACATGGCAGTCAAAGTGTTAAATCGTATATGTCCTAATCTTTCCCAAAAACAAGAATGGACAGCAAGAGTAAAACACGAAATGCAATATCGATATAAAATTGAAAGAAAAGAATTTAATTTAGCATACGAAATGTAAGCAAACGATTAGTGAATATTTATGACAGTTTAAATTCGTAAATCTAATTTTGTAAAAATATATAACTTGCACAAGATATTAATGCAAACCTATTCCGGAAGCTTTAAATAGTTTTGTATCTACATCGAAATATAGAAATGGATTGGTATGCTGGTCTGCTTGGTATGCTGTTTTAAACGAGTGTATAGGTATTTAAAATCATCTACGTCAAAGAATCTGGCATGTGCAAGTTAAAAAAAAGAAATTACAGCAGAACTTTGTATTTTCAGGAGACACGTTCATAAAAATTTTTCAAAGTAGCAATAAAGAGCACGCAACGTCAAAAATACATAAAACAATATTTCGAAAGATATATAATCATCGTACAATAAGTTCTCCTTAAGAAAAGTTCTCTCACTCGAAACCAAGTCGATTATCTACAACTTTCTCTATTCCCCAGGGATTTTTAATAACAATCACTGGCAAAAATATTACGAGTTCTATCCATTCCTTTGGCAAAATTATTTTTACGACCAATTACATCTATTTCTTCTGAAAGTGTTGAAGACAACAGCGGTACGAACGACTGTGTCCAGGATTTTATTGCTACGGACAGAGCCAATCAGCTGTAGAAGACTTTCCACTTATAACATGTTCCCCACTATGTTTTGCACACGCATGCTGCAAATATAGTTGCCTAACACTACTCGTCATAGATTATGTAAAACAAAACAAAATGTATCGTTCTGCAAAACCGTGGAGATCGGTAACGAAGAGCAGGCTCCAAAAAGAGCAGCGTTACTTTGAGAACTTATTGAACATCCTTCGCTCCGCTTCTTCTCGACCACGTCTGCCACGTGCTACCGGAAGCTTCGAAGATCAAGCTTCTCCACGAAGTTATGGCGGTTCGACTGGGAGACAAGCCAGGACAAGTGACAACATCGTCTGTTTAGCAACAGCCGCTTCCTGAGAGCTGAACGGCGTCGTAGAAGCCGAACGCGTTCACCGTCGAGGTTTCGCGTTAAGCAGCCGGTGAAACTACCGTACGTATCCTCGGACTGGCATATGAAATTGACTTTCGATCGGCAGCGTATGGAAAAACTGCGCTGCCAGCTGTCTCGAAGGCGAACGCCGTGAAACGTCTCTCGTTCGAGCAGCCAGGCGTCGTCGACAAAAGAAACGCGGCGGTACAATCGCGAGAAACGAGCAAACCGCACAGCGAACGCATTCTTTCCATCGGCTTTTCATCATTCCCTGTTCAACTCGGTATCTGGCACAAGTGCATCGTACGCCGTGCACATACGGAGAACGCGCGCACTTTCGCTGTCGTTCCGCTGTGAACTAATCCTAATCTTGGCACAGTGTTGAGATATCCTTACGCTCAACGTAGTGTTATAACTCGCTGGTATCCTGAATCGAGTCCGTCCGCGGTTATCAGCACCAGATGCCGGCCTCTCTCCTTCCGTTCCGATTTCCTCGTTTCGCGAGGAACGAAAACCAGGAAAATAAACCAAAAAGAAAAACTACGATCGCGAACGGACGATCAGGAGCCGACCTGTCAAATCGAAAGAGGAAACGAGAAGAAAAACCAAAACAGAGATTCCCTCGAGTCTCACGCGTTCCTTTCTCTCGATCCGGACCTTTTCGCGCTACGTGGATTCGAACTCGCGGGCATTTCCTCCGGCAACCCTTGGCGGACACCTTTCGCGAAACAGAAATAAAACACGCGACCCTTGACGGCGGTGGACACTGCGGATCGATCGCGGGGGTTGATCGGCAAACCGGGCCCGGAGTTGCTTGCGATTAGGGATAACGGCGTTTCTTTCTTCTTCTTTTTTTCTTGTTTTTTGGCGGAAAAGGCGAGAAGCGGGCCGAGAGCACCGCAGGATTCGAAATTAATGCGAATGCGCGAGCGGACTCGGTCTAACTGCGGACGACGATACCCGTCGACGTCGGTAGCAAAAGTAGAAGGTGGGGAACGGAACCCAGGAACGGGGACCACTCGACACTGGCGATTGTGATTGTTGCACGGCCGTACACGTACCGTGCACAAGCTACGGGCAGAAGGTTGCCTCAGAGTTCGATCACTACGCTACTGGCCATCCGTTCGTTTCAAAATCGGGAAAGTCACCGATCCAGGAGAGGTTGTCCTTCTCGAAACCCTCTTTCGGTACCGATCGCCGCTGCCAGCAGGCCGACGATCAAACCTGAGCGAGTTCCTGTCCGGTTACATTGACATCTCCGAATTTCTCGCATTCTTCCTTTGCCAAGCGAGCATTCCTCTGTGGAAAGATGTATGAATATGTAAGAATTGCTGACAAACGAACGCGTAGGAGCTGTTATGCTCATTATTCTGACTTGTGCGTTCCGGAAATTAATTACTGAATTATTCAATATTTCTATTGGTCGTTGAAGTTTTTCTTCTTGGTGGAACGTTTGGTGTAGATTCAAGGTAGTTTGTGATAATGTTGCTGAAACGAGAAGAAAAGGGTTTGATACGATTCGAGTGTGCTTTGAGAAATGCTTTGCATACTGCAGTGTGTTTCCAGTTGACGTGCTCTTTTGTATTTGCGTGCCTTTAACACTTTAACTGCCGAACTAACAACCTCAAAAATTCTACAAAATAGAAGGAATTTATAAAATGAAGTAACGATTGAAAATCTAAAACGTATTACACAAAGTTATCTGTCAAGCTTTTTGTATTCTCCAGATTTCTGCTCGTGCGAATGTTTATGGAAGTTAAAATAATATTAATAAGTTTTTTAAAAGTTATATGAAACAAACAGATTACGTTTTGCTTTTGATTTGTTCCTAATTTTTGCTTAACACCTTAACTGCCGAACCAACAGCCTAAAAAATTCCACAAAATCAAAGTAGTTTATTTAACGCTGCAACAATTTAAAATTTAAAACGTCTAATACATAGTTATCCTTCAACCTTCTTGCAGTCTTCACATACGAAGTAAATTGAGTGCAACAAATATACTAATGTACTAATTTATTTTTAGACATGGACAAATAATTCTGTCACCCATATATGGGTGGCATGGCAGTCAAAGTGTTAATTCGTGTCTAAACTCTGTTTTCTTAGAAATTGTTGTTCTCTTTGTCGTAGGTGGTTTTAAGAATTTTTTGTTGTTGTTGTGAAATAAGAAATTTCGTTTTGTTGTAAACGTGAAATGTAAAATGTAAATTTATTGCTTGAAATAATGAAATAGGTGAATTATAGGACATATGGGAAAGTCACTTTAGAAAACATAAAAACTGAAAGTTTGCCTTCGCAATTGCGACCAATAGCAATTTAAAAAATTTATTTACATACGTTTACGCATTCATAATTCACCGAGTAAATTAATTCGTCCAACATCCGATGAAAAAGTTGTTTATACCAGTTTTAAAAAAGTTATTCGTTTTTAAAAGGTGTAGAAATATGCTTTTTATTGCTGACTGTATCCTAATTCACAATTGTTTAGATTTTGTAACAATGGTTACCAAATATTTTGTTTGTAAATATTTTCTACCAATTCGGTCGGGCATAAAACACTGTAACTAATGAATTAAGTGTAACAGACATTTTAATGAAACGATTAATAGTGAATTCAAATTAGTGGAGAATTATGTGCTTCCGGAGTTTGCTTGTGGATCCATTTAATAGACGCATACATAATAACTCTCTAGAAAAATGGTTTCGTTGCTTCAATTTTCCTTCCAGTTGCGGATTCGTATTAACGTTAACATTACCGAGCATTAACACTTTGACTGCCATGTCACCCATATATAGGTGACGGAATTATTTATATCGTTTCTAAATGAATTTTAACGTTGACATATTCATTGTATCAAAGTTGACGGTGATCTAGAAAGTGCAAGAAGATGGCACGAGTAATCTACATTATACATTTTATTTTTCCAATTTTTATTTCATTTAACAGCTCGTTTCGATTTTGTAAAACTTTCGTGGCTGTTAGCTTGGCAGTCAACGTGTTAAAATTGTTAAATATAAGTTTCCCAAATTTGTTAAATTAAAAGTGTATATTATCTTATAAAAATGATAAGACTTTATTTCGACTTTGAGCTATTTTTATTACAATATATGATGGGGTAAAGAAATTCATCAAAGATTGTTTCAATCTACTGTATAAAGTTGGGCACGTTACAATAATTTTTTGACACTCTGACTGCCATGTCGTTCATGGATGACAGAATTATTTGTCCATGTTTAAAAATAAATTTGTACGTTAACCCCTTGCCTTGTTATGACGGGTCAGACTCGTGTCGAAGATTTTAAACAAAATCTAACAAATATAAATGCGACGCGTTGCTTTGTAGACGAAATGCAATGGTATTCTTTTCTAATCTATATTTCAGCATTGAAGTAAATGCAGCCATAAAAGAAATATTCATTTTCATTTCCCTTCTGTGACACTTTTGGCGATGAAAACTTTGTAGTAACTGTAGTTGCAAAGAAAGTGGTGCGGCAAAGGGTTAATATATTCGTTGCGCTAAATTTAGTTGAGATCTGGAGAATACAAGAAAGTTAAAGGATAACTGTTTCTAAATTAAAGAAATTACTTTAATCTTCTAGAATGTTTGAGATTGTTTGTTGGCCAATTAAAGCGTTAACTATCTAGATGTTTTGACAGTTCCTATCGTCGAATTCTAGAAAGATAACAATAATAGAATGTGATCGTCCGCAATTAAAATTTTTAACACTAAATCTACCGACCATTGACAAATTTAATGCTGTGGTAGTTAGCAGTGACCGGCACCATTGGCGTTGTTTAAAAATGATCATCGATAAATGAATAGCATTGAACATTATCTTATTACTGGCAAAATTAACCAGATTATAGTATGAGGTGGGAACTTCATTATTTAGTAACTAATAATTCTCTTTAACACGTTAAACGCTATATTCGTCCCTGGGGACTGACGCTATCAGATTTACAAATTAATATGTTATATATGATTTATGTAATGTTAAGAAATATTCTCGATTCTTTAAATAGACTCGATTGACACAAAAAGGCACAAATGGGGGTAAACGAGTCTGTTGCTTATGCACGGTTGTGCCCTTTCCGTTTACAGTTAAACAAAATGTGACGTGAAAGCTAGACAATATGGCTTCGCGTTCAACGTGTTAATTCCGCTGATCGTTTCTATAAATGAAACAAATGAAACTTATTTGAAGTACGGAAAATTCGCTCGGCATTCAACGTGTTGGAGTCAACTGGTGTAGATTATCTTATAAAAATTACAAAACTAAATAAATTTAGATTTTCTGCGATCTTTCTAACAGTACACGACCGAACAAACAGGTTTATAGAATCAATCCCTATTTTACAATTTCGGTAATTAGAAAATAAAAATAAAAATATGTAAAAAAGTTCGAATGAAGATCTGACCGGTATCGCTCGGAAGACGGTTTACAACGATTACCTAGCCCGTAGACTCGATTCGTTTCCCTCTCTATTGACATCGGGAAGCAACGCGACAGTTGCAATGGCAGGGACAATCGTTGTTCGCCAAGAGGAAAGCGGGAATGACATTGCGGAGTAGCAAAGACGGCCGGAAGAATCCTCTGCGCTCTGCGTGATTCGTTCGGACCGAATTCTCTTGCAATTAGTTTTGAGTTTAGTCCTGACGTGTGCACGTCGGACGTCGGGTCTAGAAAATGTATCCTGTCGTGCACCACGGATAGGCAAAAAGACGTTTGTGTATCGCCTGCGCCGGGAGACAAAGAGGGCAAATAGAAGGGGAACGAACCGGAGGCTTGCGATTAGAGGCAATCGTTTTCCGGTTTTCCGTTCGCGAGCTATAAACCCGGGCTGCTTGCTCTTGCCTTTTCCTTCCTGCTCGCTCTTTCGACCGGGCCCGGCGTTCCGTTGCTCTGCTCGCCTCGTGAGAGGGAAAGTATTTTATACCACGCTTGGCTTGGCAAGAGAAAGGGGACACGGTTCGCTCCTAATTTCTGTTTTAAGTCGGTGAACCTATATATTGTGGCCGAGCGTGTAACTCGACTCTGCTGGCTTTATACGCTGTTTGGCCGTTCTGTGTACGTACACGGCGTGCAGCACCGGCACGGTGGTACGTGCAGAGACCAGAGAGAATACGCTGTGCCACACACCGGTTTATGCCACCGCGGCATTATTATCGTTCATATCGTCTCGTAATGTCTTCGACTGCGATACCGGTGAAGGCAAAACGAAGGAAAGAAAGGAACAAGGCGAGCGCGAGCGACGCGGACGCAAGACAGGCTCTACGGCCCTGTCGGAGAGACGAGGATGCAGCTTCCTGGCTAAAAGTGAAATCGTCTGTACGCCGGACTTGTATCATAGCCGTTATTATATGTTATGCTAGGGTTTGGACGACTTGAAACCACGATTACACCAGCCACTCTGCACGCCGAAACTGAGAAACGTGAGCGCGTGCGCGACCGGATATCGAATCTCTACATCCGTTCTTCGGCGCACCGTTAGAGTAGACGGTTTCGATGGAACTTCAAATATACCGCTAATTATTTGCCCGTGAATGGGGCTCACCCACCGAGAAGCCTGCATATTGTTTCCAGCTGCTAGCCAGGTAAACACAAGACGCAGGTATCTGCGTTAATTACAAAAGTGAAAGTATGGGTCATTTACGATGCTAGAGTGTATGTAGATGTGTACACATCTACAGGTATATGAAATAAAAAGAAATCCGGTTGAGTCTTCTTTCTATTTCTTTTACGTAATTGATCTTGATACTGTTCCTGTTATTCGATTAATCGTGTTCTCTGTATCCTATGGAACTGAAATTATTTTCTTAGCTGTAGATGTTTGTGTGAGTGTGTTTTTTTAAAAATGAATTACCGTTTTTCTTAGGCAGACTAATTTTGTATCTTTCGATGCATCAAGTATTTGTCATATTCTTTACTACGTTGTTCTATTTTTTAAACAATTTCTCAGTCATCTCTCACGTAAGTTTTGATGTAACGAAGTCGAGAAGGGTATTTTGCATCTCTTTTGCGAAAGGTCTTTCGCAAAAATTGCTATACTGTTATTCAAAACAATTTTCACATCGCAAGGTATGCGATTAAGAAATTGGTCAAAATTGAAGATTGGACGGACGATTAATAGTAACAAATTTGATGTCGCCGAAAAGAAAATGAACTACGTACAATGGAATTATTCTAGATGAACGTATATATCGATTTTGGAATTGAAATTGCTTGGAATGCACAGGGTTAAACTAACGGCAATTTTTAATAGAATAACGCTCGAAACAGAGGTAACACGTTAAACGCGGAGCCATTTTGCCCAGCTTTTGTGTCACATTTTATTTAATTTTAAATGGAAAGAATACAGCTGAGCGTAAATAAAATACTTGCTTACCCTATTTGTACTTTCCTGTTTCGTTGGAATCCATTAAAATAGTGTGAATATTTTTAAATGTTATAGAAATTATGTACGACATATTAATTTGTAACGATACCGCCAGACCACAGGGACTGTCATAGCGTTTAATGTGTTAATCATTAAAGATATTTAGCGATGAAACAATTTTGAGACTTCTCAACTCAAAGAACAAATGCATGAAAATGATTTCGAACGATTTTTGCAACATTTTTCCTTATAAAAATATGCGAAGAAGAAAGAATACTTTTTTATATTATATCGTATATTTTATTATATTTTACATATAGTGCATTAAAAGCGTCACAGCTAATATCTAAAAATCCCAAAATACGATGGGAAAGTATAAAAAAAGGTTTTGTAATTGATTTCATGAAAGCTCCCCAATTTTTTGTACCTAGTAGTTTGAGATTGCGTATATAAATAGTTTTATTTCTTCAAGCAATAAATATTTTATGCATCGATTTGAGCATAGTACGTTTAAAATAAATACACTTTGCACGCAATAAAACAGCATATCTTTTATAAATCGTTAATAAATTTAATGTCGGTGTGTACGAAAAATGGTACTTTCAGTTCTTAGGAAGGAAAACATTCCTAAGCTACTGCAAACACGAATGGAGTTTAGATTGGAGTTTAATTGTTTAATTAATTGTGTTATAACTATTATTAGTTATGTTTTTTGTTTGAATATTATATTTTGTAAATACAAATTTCGTTGTTAATTGACTGTTCAAATTTTATTAATTATTTCTAGTTGAAACGAAGTATATAGAATATTCAATTCTTGTCAACAAGTCTAAGTTCGTGAGTAATCGGTAACATGGAATAAAAATGCATTTTTTTTCTTTTTCTTTTTTTCTACTTCTATATCTTGTCTGCAATAAAGTTTGTAATTGTTGCTTATTGCATTTTTAGCAATTCACGCGTTGCATTTTATTATACTTCTTTTATTATGTATCCGATATGTTAAATGTTAAAACTGTTCAAATATTGATAAAATTATAATATAGTATATTCTTGTACGATAACGTTAATAAAGTGCTGTTTAATTAAATCACAATTGATATCACTTAATTTATAACTATATATATTTTTGAATATAGATTATTCTGAAGAGCACAAAAGAAGAATTGTTGGAACGTTTTTGTACGAATTTAATGTGGCGAATTTAATGATTGTATTTGTATAATTTTCAATGTTGCAAAATTCAGTTTTCTTGGTATACAGTTTCTATGATGCGGTTTGATGCAGTTCGTTAGCAGACCATTCCATTTAGGTAGAGTACGCTACCATACTAGTGCATTTTTCACAAAGTCGGTAATTTAGGATTGTAAACGACTAAAATAATCAACCAATTGTTTTAGATTGTGTAACTTTATTTCATATTGCATAATATTCTAAGCAATGTTTGTGGGAATTCTTTTCGTGCATTGTTCATAATTCTGAATTATCGACTCAGCTGAAAATATGTCAGTACTATAGCGAACTCTACCTGAATGAAACGGTCAGGAATGTCAACTACAACGGACTACAACACAGTCGATATATATTCGAGAAAGTTAGATTTTACAGCGTTGCCAGTTTTAAAAATGTAATATTGTCACGTCAAATTCATACCGAAATTTTGTATAAATAAACAAGAAAATTTTATTTTATTTGGGGTCGATGTGCAAATCATACATTCATATTTTAGACATTTTTTTGTATCTTGAGTTCTATTAGTCATTTTTATGAAAAAAGGGTGATATAATAGTAATGAAAGGAGTAGTTCGTGAAGTTGATTGGAAGAGGAATTGTTGTAAATATTAAACAACGAAAAGTAATTTATTAATCCAGAATTAAGAGAAATAATTTGACTTACCTTGAGCTACCTTGGGTGATCTTGTGCTATTTTAGGCTACCGTGAGCTACCTTGAGTTACCTTCGGTTATTTTGTGCTATTTTCGGCTATCGTAGGCTACCTTAAGCTACCTTGGGTTATTTTGTGCTATTTTCGGGTATCGTGGGCTACTTTGAGCTACCTTGGGTTATTTTGTGTTATTTTAGGCCATCGTGGGCATTCTTGAGCTACCTTGTGTTATCTTAGGCTATTGTAGGCTACTTTGAGGTACCTTGGGTTACCTTGTGCTATTTTAGGTTATCATGAGCTACCTTGAACTACCTTGGGTTATCTTGTGCTAGTTTTGGCTATCGTGGGCTATTTTGAACTACCTTGGGCTACTTCATATTATCTTGAGCTATGTTAGATTATCTCGGTATTTATCAGGAATTCTTCAGCGTTATTTTGGTCCATCTAGATTGGAATTGTCTAGGAGTTTTCAAGAACTACCTCAGTATACAGTATTCAGTTAGTTGAAGATGATCCAATGGCCTTTTAGCGCTACCTTGATCTACCTCAAGCTAAGCTGTATCTACTATATGATTTGTATTAAGTTCACATAGTAGAAATGAAGTATATATTATACTCGGTTCTTGTCAACACGCCTAACTTCATGAACTGTTGATAAAGTTGGTCGCGGTGCTAAATTCCTTGAATAGTTTTGAGGTCTCCATTACCGACTTAGATTTTTACCAACATACAGTAGTTTATTCTTGTATATATTGATTTGTACATATTTGCAAGCTTATGACGTTAACTGTAACAATTTCATAATTACTGTGAAATAATAAAAATCTAATAAGATAAAATGTACTGTATTTAAAATTAAATAAATAGAGATAACGAAAATAAATAGAATGCGTATGAAATGTAAAGTATAATATCTTATTTAATTAGTATTGTTGTCGGAGAAATAATATATTTATAAGCTTCAAATGTAGATTGAACGATTGCTTAACATTGTAATAGGAATTGATGTACAGTAAAATTATTAATGTTTCTAATTAAGTAGTTAATTAATTTATACAAAACAAGAAATCGCTATAGTGCACACCATGACTTTTCAGAAATGACGCATTATTTTATTAATTGCTTGTCAGTATTGATTAATCTGTTGCATTAGTTCTTCAATTTTCTCCCATACCTTCCATTCACAAAGCGGTTGAAATCTGTAAATGAAAGAAACCAAAAGGAAGCGCAACAAAATATTTCTAGTAGTAGTATTAGAATCGTAGTAGTAGAATATAATAGTAGTAATTTTCCATTTTTCCATACGCCTTTTATTCACAAAACTTCAAATCTATAAATGAAAGAAACTGAAACGAATCGCAAGAAATTACTTCTAGTTGTAGTAGTAGAATATAGTAGTAGTTCATTCATCTTTCCATACGCCTTTCATTCATAAAACTGTTGAAATCTATAAATGAAAGAAGCTAAAACGAATCGCAACAAAATATTTTTAATGGTAGTAGCAGAGTAGTTCATCCACTTTTTCCACACGCCTTTCATTCATAAAACTGTTGAAATCGATAGATGAAAAAAACCAAAACGAACCACAGCAAAATACTTTTAGTAGTAGTAC
>CM052093.1:5461157-5483994 GCA_028453745.1 Agapostemon virescens | reverse complement strand
TTTTTCAATTTTCTCCCATACTTTTCATTCACAAAACTGTTGAAATGTATAAATGAAAGCAATCAAAACGAAGCACAACAAAATACTTTAAGCAGTAATAGTAGTTTTCCATTTTTCCATACGCCTTTCATTCATAAAACTGTTGAAATCTATAGACGGAAGAAACCAAAACGAACCACAGCAAAATACTTTTAGTAGTAGAAGTTTTTCAATTTTCTCCCATACTTTTCATTCACAAAACTGTTGAAATGTATAAATGAAGCAACCAAAACGAAGCGCAACAAAATACATTAAGCAGTAATATTAGAGTCACAGTAATAGTAGTTTTCCATTTTTCCACATGCTTTTCATTCACAAAACTTGAAATCTATAAATGAAAGAACCTAAAATGAATCGCAGCAAAATACTTTTAGCGGTAGTAGTATAGTATACTACTAGTTTCTCCATTTTTCCATACGCCTTTCACTCACAAAACAATTAAAATCTACAAAGGAACGAAATTAAAACGAACTGCAACACAATATTTGTAATCGCACAAGTATACCGCTGGAGGGGAAGGAATCGAATTAATAGATAAAATTACATGTTTGAGTGAAATATGTATGTATATATATCTCGTGAAAAAGCTTTGACAACATTTTATTGTTAACCGCAGAAAAAGCCATATACACTTTCACACGAAATCGATCATAGTTTATAATAATATCGAAAATTTATAAGTGAATGTTGTACATAAATATAAAGACGACGATATTGCACGTTCTCGCGTGCCAAAACTGTACAAAAATTATGTCGAACATCTTTCGCAACGCTCGTTGAACAACTTATTACTCAGTGATTGTGGCATTTTTATATATCCTTCGTCCCTCGTCATTCTATTTTTTTTCTTTCGTTCGTCTCGTTCACGTTCTCTTTTTTGTTTCTATTTTTCGTATTTCTTGCATCGGTAAAATGACATACTACTTGCATTCTGGAGGTGCGTGTACAAGTTCACAGAGCTTTTCTTTGACTTCACATGAGATGCGATATATTTAAAATCGATAATCAAATACACGGCCGGAGCGGGTGGAAGGAACGATTTTTTGGTGTTTTTTTTTACGCCTCTATAAATCTATCTATTCTATATACTTTTAGCCGCGACGGTCAAGTGCCATATATACATATACATATATATACATACATACATACATATATATATATATATATACATATACATATATATACATATATATATATACATATGTATATATATTTTTATTCATTTATTTATTTATTCATTCATTTATTTATTCATTTATTTATTCATTTATTTATTCATATAATTTATTTATTTATTTTTTTTGTATTTTACTCGGTATTTCGAACGCAGCACGCACATTCGTTTTCATTAATTTGTTTACTTGCATTTTTATATCGCGAATTATTATTGATTAACAATAGCGATTACATATTTAGACGTTGCGTGCTCCATTGTAAATTTCTATTCATTATGTAATGTTTATAATATATGTATTTATATAATATACCTCTTCTCTAGAATTCCATTGCAGTGATGTCGTTAATGCGATTAATCGTTTCTCCATTTCCTTCGCTTCTCTTTTTATTTCTCTTTAAATCCATTCATTTCTTATATTCATATTGCTCTACCCCTTATCGTGAGATTCTCCGATACATCTGACCGACATCTTGTTTTTTTCACCTCCTTGTCGTTTCGCTTCATTAATTTTTTTTTTCATTATTATTACTATTATTATTGTTATTATTATTAACCCCTAAATCGATTCGTTCGACATTATCGACATGTCAATTATGCATTTATCATGTTAATACTTATTAAATATTTTTTTAATTATTGTAGATCACAGACAACTTGTTCTTAATCCATAAAAACAACTCAATTATTATTTCCTTCCATAGGTTCTCAATGTGTGTTTCGCATGTATGCGTTCCGTGTACGTGCGCGCATGTTCGCATTGTGAAGATGTGTAACAAATCTGTGTATCATACGCTATGTGTATGTGTATTTTCCCTCGTGTCGTGTTTTCCATTTTCAATTTCCCTTTTCCATACGTGAAGTGAACCGCATATTGTAAAATGGCGGGAGACCGTGATGAATGAGATCCTGTTCTCACAAACGTTACGATTTCCGATTATATTTTATTTCATTTACAAACGTTTCCATCGTCGGGCCAAGAACCAAATTGCAAATCATCGATGCGGCAGAAATTACGAACAGTTCGAACATTCGAAATATTTGACAAACAAAGGATAATACGAATTCGACGTCTCCTTTTCTATCTTCAAAATGGCGCCTCTCTTTTCCAATTCGCTTCGTAAATCAATTTAGCGCAGCTTTTGCCACTCATGTTTGATCGATACTTCGGTGAATTAACGAAACTGTGCAAATATAATACAAAGTAAACTCTGATCAAAGGGTACAAATTGATGTTCAAGCTTTGAAAAACATTTTGGTATACTTTACTGGAATCAGACGTATTATTTTAGGTATACAGGAATCCTTTTTCACAACGTTCTTTCGGTTCAATCATTAATTATTTGTAATTAATATTTGTTCCAGCAAATTCATCTTATTTGACATTATTTTCTTAATTTTTATGCAACTTACGTAAAGAAATTTTATTTGGGAAGCTCAAAGTACGATTTTCAGTTTCTTAAGTATTAATATTAATTTCTTAAATAATCGCAAATTATGCTTTGATAATCAATGAAAATTTAATGTAGCGACTTCTATTCCTCTTTCGATACAGTTGGGAAAGAAATGTTGCAAGGACAATAATATACGATATTTCTAGGACTGCATATTTTTGACTAGTGCAGTTAACAATTATATAATCTTCTTAAACAAAAATGTATACTATTCTTGCATGGATTCACAAAGAATTCTCGCAACATCTATTTTTCGAACAAAATGTTAATATACCTATTAATAAAAAAAATTTGCTGAACAGTTAATAATTGAATTCATTTATAAAAGTAGCTTTTACAGAAAAATTTCGCTTACTCAGTTTGTTGTAAAATAATTTACATTATCAAGTATCTCTAAGCTGAATGTGAAAACTATTCCCGACTGTGCTTAATAATTTTGTTTATAAATCTATGATTTTACATAAACATCCCTAACGTGATTATTTTGAATCTATCAATAAAACAACTTTGGGTTGTTGCAACCTCAATTTAAACATACATCAAGTCATCCCGCAAATAATTCAATTTTCTCACATCACCATAAGATAAAGCGCAAACACCGAATCGCAATCATTAGCATTTTCTGAATATTTTCCATCAATTTCTACGATTCATAGCATTATATATAGGATATTAACGATTGCGACGGATCGTTTGCTTTTCATCTTTCGAATGTACGAAACGAGATTCGCATTATTTACGGGATGGCCGAAAAATTAAACGAAAGCACCGGAAGTGTCTATATCGTGTACGAGTCTCGAAAGAGCCGCCAATTCTTGTGCCATCAATTTTTCCCATTGATCTCAGAGGTGAAGGTTTGCCAGTTCTGCGGCATTCGTATCGATTCGCGCGCAGAGCAGCCAAATCGCGAAAAAACAGTGTTATGCTCGTCTCATCAGCTGAGCGATTTGCGCATTCTTTTTCCACGCAACCTCGAATTTTCGAATATTCGACTTCGCAGTCTTCCGAGTTCTACATCCTCGATTATCTCACGCTCTGCGCCACACATTCTAATCGTTAAACCGAGGACATAACGCGAAGCGCAGAAACAACGACTTTCCATTCCCTCTCAGTCGCTAACGACAAACTTGACCCGAACAAGTCCTCGGACTCCAAAAACTGTCTGCAGTTCACGAGACTCGGCATTGCGAGGCTGATTTGTGTTCCTCGCGAAAACTTGCGGCAACGAATCGTTGAAAATATTGACGAACGTTATTCTTAAACATTTCCTTCAAGGATCCCAATTTGCATCCTTTGAGCCCTGACGGAAGTTAGAGGCAACGTTGATGGAACGTTGCTAAAATGTTTGAACACAGCTGACACCCGCAAGCTTTTGTCAACGGTCACGCTAACCGTTGTGCAAGATTACATAACCGGGTCGTGTAAGTTTATTCTCGAATGTCTGACCCTCGGACAACCGGGGGATTAAGGTTCATTTCGAAAGTTACAAACGTTCTACCTAGATCCTTACTTGGTAATAGTCAGAAGAAGTTGTTGGCCGTTTGTATCAGGTTCGACAAGAAGATCGACATTACTCCCAGAGAAATAGCTTCCGGAAATGTGTAAAAAGATCCGTAAGAATCCGGCGACGGCCGCCATTAGATTCTCGGAAACATTCGCGAACATGTAAATTGCTATTGGACAAACTTCTGAAGTAGTATTAACAGCGATGGTTCAATAGAGAACTAATTTAACACGACGTTACTTATCGCAGCACTGTACTCGGTGTTTCAATGACAATTTTTTTAAGTATAATTATTTAGTAAATGGATATTAAAAACCTGCAACGAATACAGAAGCTTACGAATATTTCTTTCGCTTTAATAGTAAATAGCTGTAGGTTACGAAAATTTATTACCTATATATATATATACATATATATATGTATATACATATACAATATCAATTCCATTAACTTCGATAACTTAAGAAAGAAAGTTACAATCAATAAATAAAAACATTAGATGTTTCACGAGAAGTTTGTTCGAAACACAAATCAGCCACCTGTTTCTCTCGCGAATTTTCTCTTCGACGATCTCTAGTCTCCATCTTGCTTATTCCTCCCTATAAAAACACGCGAGCCTAAGGGGGTGGCTTGTATCGCTCGGCTCCGCAAGTGGGATTTTCGATTGAACGAGCGCACGAGCATCATCCCCCACACCCTGAAGAACCCTCGATCAGAAACGGTGAGAACAGACGTGTGTGTCGGTACCTGGTACAATGTGTCCGGTAGTCTACGATGCACGTGGCGAATTGTGGCGTGTCTCGAATGCGTCATGATCACACAGCAAGCAGATTAACCTTAGCGATACAATGGTAATTGGTAACGGTACTCTCTTAAAATTAGTGAATTTACTCGTTTTATTTAAGCTATCTAGTCGACGCGATCGTTCGACATCTCTCCTCCCCCTAGCCTGGCATCATCTTCGTGATCTTCTTCACCTGAGTGCTCCTCGACGAGTGAACCAGAGTCGTTAACACTTGCGTGTATATATGTATATATATATATAATATATATATATATATATATACGCGTATGTATCTCTGTGTGTATGTATATTTGCGTACGTACGATCGCTACGAAAGGACCGGTTTTTCGTCTCGCTGTGTACATAGCTCTGCTAAATCGGAATCGGCAGGAATGCGTTCGCGCGACTTTCACCGCGATGGGTGGAGCTGATTTTGTGGAAGTTTCTCGCGGGTGTGTGCGCGTTCTTCGGTTGCGATCGAATCGATTCGACGCTGAAGGTACGAGGGCGGTAGCTGTTCCGTTAATAATCACGCGAATCGACTCGTGAAATCCATGTGTATGTGTGTCTGTATATGTGTCTGACCGTAAGTGTCCGTGTCCCTGTGTGTGTGTGTGTGTGTGTGTGTGTTGAAACAGCAGCAGAGGCTGTTCCCGAGAAGCTTTCGTGATAGAACTGCTCGAAAGAACGCTAGGAATTTCGTCTACTCGTCGCAGTGACTCGAAGCGATCGTCCATTTGGATAATGTAGAATTTGGCTGACAGAGTTTGGGACCTGCTGCGGGAAGCCTGAATAAAAACGGGCCGAGATACGCAAGATTGCAGGCATAGTTATATAGATGTAGCCTAGGAGCTGCTCGACAGGATATCGTCGCGTATACGGTGGGGGTCTCAACTCGCGGTCAGCCAATCTTACACGTCTCTCCTGTGATCGTGGACAATGGATTTCTTTTTCGTGGACGTAAAGCGAGTTTCATTTATTTCTTTCTTTTTTTTTATTCCTTCTTCGTTTTCGGTGATATTAGAATGTATGATTTTTTACGGCTCGAACCTGTTATGAACGGATCCCCTTCGGTTGAACAATTCCGAAAAGAAAAAAGCGTTTCCGAATTTCGCCTCCTTGACTGGCGCGCGCGCGCGCGCGTCTCGAGGGCATCGAGCAGCGCAGGCGGGTCTTTCTAATGAGATTCTCCTTCGATGTTCGCGGAAGTAAGTACCCTTTTTCTTTTTTCTTTAGTTTTCTTTCTCTTTTTTTCTTTCTTTCTTTTTATGTTTAGGAGACGACGAGTATCTGGCATCGGAATATCGGCAACGAATCTAAATACAATATTTCCTGTTTGGATCCCCGCCAAACGAGCCGATCGGTTCTCTCGATCGGTCAGGATGGACGAGCGAGTCCTCGACGGATTTGATCGATCGGCGGAACTCCTCGGGGGTTGTTCTCGCCATTTAAAGACGGTCGTGTAGCACGGGCGGTTATCGAGTAGAAAAAAGTCTGTCACAAAATATCGTTTATCTCTATGGATGATAATTAGCGCGCGTACGGGGACAGTTATGCGACAGCGGTGCAGCATCTTTTTTTTTCTTTTTTTTTTCTTTCTTTTTTAATATCTTTAAACACTAGTTTTACGGTTCGTTCGGATGACACTCTCTGGATCACTTCTCGGTCTTTCTCGTTTTCTTCCGGTTATTTCCTCGAGGAGAGAACGCCGTGTTTCTGGACTTGGTATTTATTTATTTATTTTTTTCTTTGGACGCAAATCGACGCCCGTTTTTCCCGCATGAGTTACATGCCGTTTTGAGCATCGTGGTCTATCTCTGGTTCAGTCCGTGATAATTCCTGTAGCTACGTTAGTTTCCTAGAGTTCGCGTTCACTATACTTGGTTTTTGCCTTGATCGCCCAACCTCTTCGGTCTCCTTGTTAGTCGCTGAGAGAATATTGGCTGTTCGGTAACTTTAATAGGCTCCGTAGAACCTTACCCCCCCCCCAAACCCTACCCCCTTTAACTTCTCGTTCCTTCGTCTTCTCGTTCTTCTTTTACTCTCTTCGTTTTCTGTCTTGCTATCTTCATCTTTTCCGTTCCTTCGTTTCCTCTCGTTCCCGTTCTTGGGTCACTTTAATGCGGTTTCCACGAGATGTTGTTCAGACCTTGAAAGTGCCGCTTCAGACTGCTGCCGTCGGCCCAGGGAGAGTTGAGATACTCGTCGTCATCGGCTTGCTCGAGTTTCTGAAACAAGCGTATCGATACTGGTTAATAGGGCGTGATACTTTTTTGCGGTGAATCTCGCCGTTGAAAGAATTGTTTCGCACGGCGCAAGGTGGGTTCGAAAAGTTTGGGAATATCTTGCGTGACACGCGATAGAGGACACTTTACGGCCTGGGGTTTGGAGAGGGGTTCGTCTAATGACTGTAAATAATGGTTTATAGTCCGTGGAAAAAATATTTTTGAAGGTACGAATTATTTGGACCGTTTATTTTGAAAGTGGTATAAGTCCTTTTTTAAGAAAAATGAGATATGACGTAATTTATGCTTAATTTAGTGTAAACTTTTTGTTTATAACTAGTTAGTATTTAATATCTTAAGAAATGCCTATGCTTTGTTCAATTTAAAATTGACCGGTAAAAGAAATTGCGTAACCATTGATTATGAAAGTGGTGTAAGTCCATTTTCAGCCTGGAGATTTGTTTGTCCATGTTTAAAAATAAATTCGTACGTTAATATATTCGTTGCACTCAATTTAGTTGATATCTGGAGAATACCAAAAAGTTGAAGGATAACTATGTGTTATACGTTTTAGATTTTCAATCGTTGCTTCATTATAGAAATTACTTTGATTTTGTAGAATTTTTCAGGTTGTTATTTCGGCAGTTAAAATGTTAAAGAAGTACATCGGAAAACTAATGAAAACATTTTTATAACTTCAGTAATTGCGAAAGAAATAAGTAAGGTCCAGTCATGTTGACTGGTCTGGTAGTTCTAGTGTTAATAGGCCCAGATAAAGAACTTAAAAATCGTAATGCTTGCATTTTTCTAAAAAATTATTCACACGATGGCTAGTATACTAATCTCAACATCTAAAAAAAAATTTAAGCCGTTCGGTATTCATTTGAAAAGGATATTCGTTTTTACAGGGTGTCACTTTTTGCACCGACTGTATTAAATAGCGTCAGCTGTGTTCTTTGTTTCGTCGAGTTATCGCCCTTTTATCAGAACGTTGATCTTCAGCGAATTTTTAACGTGTTAGCTGCTAACGTCGTGTATATGCGACAACTTAATAAAAGAATCAAGTTTGTTTTATGCTTCTCTTTATGCAAGGTTATAACACGTAGCATAATAGTCGGAGAACTGATAATTTTAATGGTATGATGTCTTTTTTCATATTTTACTAGTGAATAATTTAAATTTAATAGAATATTATAACTATAATAACTATGAAAGTATATAATTAATTCAAACGTGACCATTTGGTAGCGGAGTTTGAGCTTATTTTGACCCAGGCTATTAAAACATTCATTTAATTAATGAATTTGTGAAAATTAAATTGAATGATTAAAATATGACATTGGGAACAACGAAAAGACAATTAACGCAAGAATATTTAAAAACATTTATAAACCTTGATTTATTAACCATTAAATTGAATGAATAAAGTGCGATATTGATAACAACGAACAGATAATTAAATCTGCAAAGTACATCTTTACAAGTATAATTAATAACATTTATAAACCTTGATTTATTAACCATTAAGTTCAATGAATAAAGTACGACATCGATAACAACGAACAGATAATTAAGTTTGCAAGATACATCTTCAAAAGTATATTTAATAACATTTATAAATCTTGATTTATTAACCATTAAGTCCAGCCAAGAATGTACGACATTGGAAACAACAGAAAGATAATTAAACCTGCAAGGTACGTCTTCATAAGAATGTTTAAAAACGTTTTTAAATTGAATTGATAAAATTTCATTGACTCCTGTTTAGATTATCATTACACTTGATGTCCCTGACAATATACAAATATTTGAATGGAGTGCCAATGTCATTCGACAAATGACTTGCATTCTGAATCTGGTCACTTGAAGATCATATTCAGCTGCCATCACAGTGAGATCGGAAGATGGAGGTGTGAATATGATGTGCGATGCATAGTGTGCAAGTAGAGGACTGTGAATTTACTGGGTCTGATAGTGACATAGTCGAAGGGACCCATTGACTTTTATGACACACTTAGAGGTTCGTGACATGTTAATAGTTATTGATTTGGGAGTTAGAACGCGAGAAACACGCGCGTTTGTTAGAAACTCGTGCCAATGGATTAACTTCCAGGGTCTGAGCTCTCACGTTGATTTAGCAACAGCTTTATAATTTGTACATAGTGATTAAAAAAATTACGAATTTGTTCATTGCTCGTATCATAATCATCGAAATCTGCTTAATTTTGTCGAAATCCATTAGTATATGGACCGTTTATTTTGAAAGTGGTGCAAGTCCATTTTTTTCTGTTTCGAGAAAATTAAATTTTAGCAGATCAGACAATTAAAAAATATAGGTTAATTATGTGAAGTCTGGGAATGTTTGTACTAACTTATCAATATGTAATTTGATTATATAAATTTCTTTTAGGCGAATTTAACTAAAATAATATATATTTCCAGGCTGCAAATTGACTTACACCACTTTCATAATTAGTCAATTGTAAATATTATTTAATTTCAATTTTGAAATAACAAATATCACTTAAAATATATTTCATATTAATCCAATTTTGTTTATAAATAATAACAAGAAATAAAATAGAATTAGTATTTTTTATATTGAACGTTAATTATATTTATATATTGTTAAACTTAACACAAGATATTGGTATTATTAATTATTTATGCTCTTCGTGTAGCAGTGTTTTGAAATATTCATGATGCACAGGAGATATATAAGGTAATAGCTTCTGCATATCCTTATATTTTTCATATCTAATAGGCCTGGCATCGTGATACACAGGCGCCAGGGCGATTTTTTCAAATTTTGGCAGTCTTCCCCGACATTTAGGTGATAAATTTAAAGTCTTAAATTCTGTGTCCTCCATTGATGTTTTATATAAAATAGTATACGGTGCACTTTGGCAAAATCTCATCCAACATATTTGCAACCAATTTACTTTTTCTCCATTAGTGTTTCTTCTTATCTGTTTTTTAATTGCGTTTTGTAGATTTTTTGTTGAAACGAAATTCTCTCGTTTCATTTCGTGTAAAATAAATTTATTATGTTGTCTACATTGGTTTATAACGTCATAATAATCCTGTGGTGTGTACAGGAGATTCTTTTTTCGTAATGCCATTTTTTCTGTCTATGGAAATTGGACTTACACCACTTTCATAATCAACGATTACGCAATTTCTTTTACTGGCCAATTTTAAATTGAACAAGGCATAGGCATTTTTTAAGATATTAAATACTAACTAGCTATAAACAAAAAGTTGACACTAAATTAAGCATAAATTACATCATATCTCATTTTTTTAAAAAAAGGACTTACACCACTTTCAAAATAAACGGTCCATTGTTTATTCCACAAAAAGTACCAAAATGGTACAACCAATGAAGTTGTATGTTATGTGCAATATTATTTCATTTCTGACTATATTATAGTGAAAGATTGCTAGATTGCGGTTCTCTATGTAAAATAAAAATTGTTCGCATTAATTGCACGCCATGGGAAACAAATAGAAGTTTATTCATCCTTTTTGTAGTTTGACTAACATTAAACCAACCGACCCATAAAAGTATCTGGTATATTTTACAAAGAATTTATTTAGACCTTGTATGTTTCTTATTAAAATATGTGCTTCCCCAATGATAGCGATTCTGTTATTTCTTATGAAAACATGTATACAGTTTCAATAATTTCAAAGATTAGAAGATTTTAGGAATGTCAATGCATTATTCTTAGCTGACCAAAATCACTGATACCAGGTTTAGGGAGCACTAAAAGTAATTACTGTAAACTACTTTATAAAACCAACGAGATTGTGTCTACCAAAAGTTCCAGCCATTTTTTAAATAATCAATACTAAATAATAAAAGAAGACGTCCATGCAATCTCAATAATCCTAAATTAAAAAACATTACAATCCGCCATTTTAATTCAACCGTGAACCTAGTATCAAAGGAAGAAAGAAATTTTCGTGACCTATATATTTCGCGCAATCGATGCAATGAATTTTTAATTTACATAAAACTCTGCGACATATGTAACACAAATTAATAAAGATTACCTACTACACGATTATAATTATATCGGATTGAAGTTCATTTATAAACTCCGAGTTTGGTGAATTCCGTGCTGGAAGGCGTGAGATCGAAGTGACTTCGTAATCCCGATTTAAAATGGATTCCACCGCCTCCCAAATAAAAGCAACGGGCGAAACGGGAGCAAACGGAGATCGGAACAGCAGCTGGGTTGTGAAACGAATTACTAGATTCGTAGTTGAAGGGGCATCATCGGATGCCTTAATGTTTATCAGGCGCATGCTCTACTTGCCGCTCGCATCGAAACCAATCCAACGCGAAGCGGCAGCGTATTATTGATTAAAGTGTACACGTTATTCGGTGTCGAAAATCATGAAAATTCTAGGCAGCATCGATTATTCGTTCGACTGTCTATACCCAGACTCCTGTTACTCAATAGTTTTTTAGGGAACGTCGTCTGGGAACGAACGTCGACGAAACAAGAGTTTACGTTGATCAAATAAATCTGTGGGAGTCTACGTTAACCAGTAAAAGTACGATATAAGGTGGAGTATAAGAAATTTGCGAGAAGGCCGCTCTAAAGCCCGACAGGGACACCACTATCGATCGTGTAACATTAACGAGCAATTTAGTGCACTAACACCGCCATTTTAACCACTTGCCTTACGATTTATTTCACGGTTGTAATGATTAGAATTCCTTTGTGGTTCATAATTTGTTAAATGAAATGGAATATTTATTAATATTGTATATATATATATATATGTTCCTCAATGGATATACATTAACGACAACAAAATAGATCGTAATTTCGATTCAAGGGAAATTAATAACGTTCATATTTATTAGATTCGATCCAGAATCATCGTCACGTGTTTGACAAGGTATTGTCAGATAATGGGTTAATGATCACGAAAATCAGAAAATTGGTTTCTTACCGAAGCCGTGTGTGAATAATTTTTGTCTGACATTAAATAATTTTCAATATTAATTATTATTATATTTTGTTAGGCAGCGAACGGGATTGTACTAACGTGATGGGATATTAACACTAAACCTACGATAAGGGGTCAAATCACCCTTTCCAGATTTTCTATTTTACAATCACTAACGTTATAAAATTGTCTTCGAAGAAATCGATTCGATGGATTTTTCTATTCCAACATACATTGTAATAAAAATTACACAAAATCGAAATAAATTAATTTTTGTCACTTTCATAGGACAATATGCATTAGCCAAGTTTACTGCTCGGTAGGTTTAGTGTTATCGAAGGGACTTTGCAAATTAATTTGATTAGTCTCGAGGAAAGTGTATACTAATTTTTCTAGAATTCGAGGAAATTGCAAGGGCAGGATATTTCGATCGTGTTGGTATAAAAGGCGGTTGGGAATAAAAACAGTACGAGTTGTTGGAGTTAACTATGGCGGTGGTGGTTGGGCCAGAATCGATGCTCGTGTCCTTGCTTAGCCTCACGCATCCCGTACATAGGTCGATTGATATCTAACGAAAAGTGGTTGGCATCGGTGAGTCGATATTGGTTTAGATATCTGTGATCCGATATCAAGATTGGATCGAATGTATCCTCGCCCATTTATAGAAAGGAATACGTACATCTAACAGTATAACATATTCAATCGTTACGTTAACCCTTCGCCATGTTACAACGAATCGAAGATTTTAACACTAGAACTAGGGGATGAGTCAAAATCACGCGTCACCGAATTTTTTATTTGACAGTTATTGAAATTATAAGAATGTTCCCTCGAAAACATTTTACCTTTACATATCATAATAAATGTTCGAAATGTTGACCATCCTCATTTATGCAGTGTTGCAATCTTTTAATAAATGATCTGTAGGCATTGTCGATTTCCTGAGACGTAATTGAAGCACATGCTGCAGTAATCCTTTGCCGCATATCCTCTGGCGTTGTGGTTTTACATTACCGGTACTTTTAAATTGTTTTACCACGACGGAAAATGCGTGTAACGAAGGACAAATACGATTCACAAATTTTTCACGATACAAACATACTGCTTGCCTCAAAGATTGGTAGCTTTCGCCATAAGTGAAAACCATATCGATTCGTTCCTGTACAGTATAACGCATTGTTATCACTTTCACGTTTCGAACTCGAATAATGCAGAAGGAAAAACGTACTTATTCTAACCGATTAACCTTCTATTAACGATCTCAATGATACATAATCTAACATAAATATACGCTGTTTACTATGAAAACTATTTCGAACATTTATTATGATATGTAAAGGTCAACTCGACGTAAACAACGCGCAATCTTTGCTGAAACACGTAAGTTTTAAACTTCCCCATTTCATCCGCTTCAACATGATTATTCTTGCTCGAGGTCATTTCAAGGTAAAAAGGTGGTATCCACTAAATTCAGTTTTTTATTGTCTATCATGCTATCGTAAGAAAAATATACTGTTATATTAAGAAAAACATCGATGACCTTGAGATTTCATTAAAAAACACGACATAAAAATGTTTTTTCTTCACCATTATATAGCCCCCCTGCAATAGTGTCACTTTCATGACACTTACTGAAGTTTTCTGATAGGACTGTAAATACGAAAGATATTTAGGTGTTCCCATTTATGTGGGACACCCTGTATATTAAAGTAAAGGTTATACAAACTTTGAATAGTTGTAGCTTTGCCGTTACTATGAAGCAGTGTATATTAGTATAGTTTAGTGCTCCGTAGTTCTAGTATTAACACTTTATCGACCGACGATTGTTTCAGGATTTTCTAAGGTTCGCGGTTCACGACTGAAAACTTTTTAACGGATCTTTCAACGCTGACAACAATTTTTATTTGAAATCCACGAGGCATCCTGGGTAACGTTAACTAATAATTTTGTTTAAAAACTACAATGTAAAAGTAGTTATTTAAGCTTCATTCTGTTGAGCGCAATTATTGAAAGTCCTATTAACACATTAATGGCCGCTCACACAACATGTGTGTGATAGCCGGAACAACTGTTATTGTTATAGGTAGGTGATCGCTTTAATAATTATCACACAAAAGAAAAATATTAAATTTCTTGTTAAATTGTTACTGTTTCTTGTTTTATGTGTTATGTTCGTACATGTTGTATTATCTCGTAAATTTAATAAAGTTTTTTAAAATTAATTCTTCAAAAAGTAAAGTGTTAAGCAAAGTCTAACACGAATGTTACCAGGTATGTAAATATGAAACCGGAAGTTCTTTATAGAAAATACACGTTGATTATATGAAAATTATACAAAATATTTTATTCACAGTATTCCCCATTGGTAGCTATACATTTTTCTCATCTCTCTGACATTTTGTGAATGCCACGCCAAGAAAGCTGTTTCTTTTTTGAGGCAAATCTCTCATCGAGCCGTTTTCGTACATTTTTGTAAGATACGAAGCTTTGCCTTCGCAAGTGCGTGTACCAATGTTGCAAATAAGTATTAATCGGAAGAGCCAAGTTAGTTGGAACCAACTAAACGCCTCGATCGTTTCCTTGACCGGTTTTCCTGTGTGCGATAGTGCACTATCATGAAGCAAAATCACTTTGCGTTGCCTTTTAATCCCATTTTCCTATCTTCTGGATCTTTCCCATGGCTTTCAAACATATGAAGACGGTTTCTCGTGTCACATTTAATCGATCAACGAGTTGTCGCGTTCGAGCGTCATTCTCATTCAACAGTGCTTGCAATTCGCTGTCTTCAAACTTTTTCGGTGGTCTACCACGTTCTTCGTTTCTCACGTCAAAATCGCCACTGTTGAATTTTTTATACCACTCGAAGCACTGTGATTTACCAACACCATGCTTGCCGTAAGCTTCGATATGCATTCGATGCGATTCCACAACAGTTTTCTTTAAATGGTAACAGAAAATCAATCTTGTCCCCAAATCGGAGTTTCCAGGCACAAAATTCGACATGTTCGACGCTATTAAAAATTATGCTGTTGTATGAAATTTGTATGGTTGTCAGTTGAAAATCTTTATCGGATGTCGAAACAAGAAAATGGCGTCAATGATGCGGTTTGAAGATAATTATATCCACAGCTAACGCTATGTATGGGAAACTTCCGGTTTCATATTTACGGACCTGGTATACTCTCTTTTTAGGCAAAATCAAGTTTTGTTCTTATGTAATCCAGATTTGCGCATTTATATGAATGTAGCAGTATAAAAGATATAAATTGTCTGTTTCTGTAATTTTTAGCAATGATGATGTTATAATAATTTTAGTTGTAATGGGTACGGCAAAGGGTTGAATGCCAAAATTTTAGAAGCAGGACAAGATTAGAACAATGCAATGTTTGTATGTAAAAACTTCAAGAACCTTACGATATTGTATTCAACTATGAAGCTAACAATGTGATCAGTATAGAAGATATAAATTGTCTGTTATTTTCTGTAATTTTTAGCGATGTTGACGTTATAATAATTTTAGTTGTAATGGGTATGGCAAAGGGTTGAAAGTTAAAATGTTAGAAGCAGTACAAGATTAGAACAATGCGATGTTTGTATGTAAAAACTCCAAGAACGTTACGAGATTGTGTTCAACAGTACATTTGTTGAAGCTAGCAAGTATTAAAATTTTTTAGTGAATAATCTGTTACAAAAATGACAAGATTTAATTAAATTCGATTTTGTGCAATTTATAACGATATATGATTCAATAATGAAATTCATCGAAATGATTTTTGTGAAAGCTATTTTATAGTTTCAACAATTGAGAACTAAGAAATTTGGAAACGGTCATTTGACTGGCAGTGGTAGGCTTGGTGTTAAATTAATTCTGTAGAAATTTGATTATGTAGGATCACATAAAAAAATTAAAAATTATTTTACGAGAGATCATTGTAGAAGTGAGATTTCCATTCACAAGGTTTCGTTGGAATGAATATGGGGAAAAATTCTTTAAACTCCGCAGAGCCGTTTGACTCTGAGAAACTGAAAATAAAGGAAAGCGACTTCAGTTTCTCAAAGCATTTTACGATGGAAAAGGGTCTGTCGAGAAACAAAGTTCAAGGGTGTGAAGGGTTAAAGGCTTTACCCTTCAAAACGAGCAGAGATTGTTATACGATTTCTCTACCCGAAGTTACAAAGGTTTACAGATCGACAAGTTTTTAATTATTATTTAGTAAATCTTTAATTTTCTCGATTACTATACACTAATATACATAGATTAAGCAGATAACTTTTTTAATTTGTTGAAAGGATTAGTGTAGCAGTTAACTATTTTGAAATTGCTACTGATCGGAGTTACGACTCTTAACATTCTCTATCCGTGCTTATAATGAAAATTTAAAACATTATTGTAAATCTAAATGACTTATATGTATGGTTACTATAAAATATTGTTTTATCAAAATTGGGTGACGCATAAAAAATCCAAAGCCATCAAAACAAATAAAAATCTTTAAATTTCGAGCTTAGATTGCATTTTCTCATAATTCTTAACAATTTATGTTGAGCATAAATTGTTCAGTACATTTTTCGTAGCAACCTCAACCGATTATGTTGAAACTGTGCATATGCATATAATTCATTTAAATTTACAAAAGCCACGTTTTAAATTACTGTTACAGTTTGAAATAAACAAGTTAAATATCGTGACATTTTTCGTCACATCTTCAATAAATAGCTACTTAAAAAAAAAATATCCTGTTACACATTATCGAGAAAATTAAATCCTTTTAACACCTAAGATAAAGATCAAGTCATTTGGATCAATTTGGAAAAAGTTATTCGTGTTTAAAGGATAAATTTAAGTAACTGACCTCCACGGTATATAGCCATCGAGTAGAATGATTGTACCTAGACAAAAAATGATAGTCAAATATTATGGGAAGCATTATTTTTGCAACTTAAATTTCTAATTGCCATAAGTGATTTCGTCGTTTAGTCCTCGTGTCGAAAAGTTGGAGCAGTAGTAGAGTAACCTGTTGGCAACTGCGACTTCATATGCACTTGCTAATCGTTATTCCATTTGACATGAAACTGTATGCCCAAATCGACGTATCACGCAGGTGTAGCATATTCGATTCTGGCTGTCTTAAATAAACATGCGACTGTCCGTTTAGCCGCCGATGTGGGAACTGTGTTATTGTACCCTCCGTTATTACGAACAGCAAACAAGTTGGCAAATGGGTTTGTATACTCGTAAACGCCTAGATGTCCGTTTCTAACAACGTTAAGATGCTTCGGCAACACGAACGGGTTAATTGGATACGAAGCATTTCGATATACGATAGCCAAGGTTCGTATAGATTCAATAACCGAGTTACTTTGAAGCGGAGAAATATATTTCAATACAAAATAGTCAAAGTTTGTATATACACTCCCAGACAAAAGGTAGCACACCCGTGCTATCTTTAATTTCTCGTGTTAAGATTATGCTAGCGTGGAAGATCTGAGTTATATGTAAAACGTACCTTCTACGAATATGTAAACATAACATAGAGTGACTTTACTTCTTTGAGTTCTCTTAGTTGGAAGAGAAACACATAATCCGACGCAGACAAAATGATAGCATACTTAAAAAATAAAGATATATATTTCATATAACAGCACTACATGTTTCATATAACAAAAGTATACGTATTTCTTATAATAATATGTGCACAAAACTATATTTTTCTAATAATGTGTAGAACCTCCTTTGTTTTCTATGAGTTCCACCATCCTTTTAGGTACAGACTTATATAGTTGTTTAATTTTTATTTGTGCTAAATTTTCCTATTCGGTCACAATGCAAGTTTTTAATTCATTTATGTTTGAAAATTGTCGGCCTTCAGCATATATATATATATACCTTGCGAAAGCATTGCCAAGCAATTTTCTGTGATATTAAGGTCGGGTGAGCACGCCGGCCATTGAAGAGTGGAAATATTCTCCTTTAAAAAATAGTCCTTAACAATTTTAGAAGTATGCACTGCAGCATTATCTTGCTGGAATGTGTATGGTGTAACAGCAATGCGTTCTGCATATGTGTAAATTTGATTTTTTATTAGCTCGAGATAACGGACGCTATTCATTGTGCCCTGAATAAACTTAATTTCTGTTTTCCCTTTATATCCGATAGCAGCCCAGACCATCACTCCACCTCCACGCATTTGACGACGAATTTTTGTTAGTGGATGTTTACGAACATCACGATAATAATACGTACATCCGTCTGGGCCATCAAGGATGAACCTCTTTTTATCCGTAAAGATTACTTTTCTCCAAGTCTTTTTCCAATGTACATGTGCGTTTGCAAATAACAAACGTGCCTCCTTATGTCTTGCGTTTAGCAATGGTTTTGCCATTAATCTGGTCCGATTTACAATGTTGCTAATCTGGAGTACACGACTAACATTTTGTACATTTGTTTCCACTCCAGCTTTCTTAGCGATCTCTCTCGCAGTGGCACAAGAATTGGAAGCAGTACGTATTATTGCCCGTGTATCGCGTTCAGATAATGCTACTGGCCTTCCTGTACTTTTATTCTTTCCGTATGCACTTGTATATTTCAGCAAATTATATATAACTCTTCGACTGCGACTAACTTCTTTTGCAATTTGAGTAATAGACAACTTTTGCTTATGCAGAGCTAAAATTGTACTAATTTCGCTTTCACTAAGCTTTTTGCCACGATCCATTACGAGGATAGCGATATAACAAAACTCTAGACAGAAATTGAACGTAATAACTCCATGCAAATTCACGAAACACTGAAGAATATGTAAACATAGTCCAAGTGTGCTATCAGCCGTCCGACTATCAGTAGTCCTGTCAGCTTCTAATCTTTTAACCCTCTAGGGGCCGTGTAACTTTCAAGTAACATGTTAATATTCGACAAATCATTTTAGTTCTGCCATGCAAAGTAAATGCCTTGCAAGTTGTCTGCAGATAGAAACCAACGGAACCATCTTGTGCAATTTACATTGTTTGTGCTTTTCATGTATGACCATTGTAAACCTCCTACAGTTATTATATATTAATAACAATTATTATATGTTAAGGTCTGCTTCAACTTTGCTAGACCAAAAGTGTTCTCTCTCTCTCTCTCTCTCTCTCTCTCTCTCTCTCTCTCTCTCTCTCTCTCTCTTTCTCTCTCTCTCTCTCTCTCTCTCTCTCTCTCTCCTCCCCCTCACAAATTATTTCATAATTTTATTTCTTCCATTTTTATTTTAACTTTTTATTGCTTCCCCCCCACCGGGATTCGAACCTGGGGCTTTCTGGTGGTAGGAGGTCAACTAAAGCGTTCACCCACGCAGCCCTCTCATAGCATCAATAGATATTTTGACCCTTAGCACTCCATTAGCGCCTCTAAAGCGTCACTAAAAATCACCACACTACATCGCTAGGTTTGCAGTTAAAAAATCGATTAAAATTTTAACATTTTAAATACGAGTAATAACAATTAATTTCTTTATGAAATTACGATATCAATTAATTTTTTTTTCTTAATTAATTAATTTATGTACGAAAGGAAATAAGCTATGTACAACAGAACAATTATATTTAAAACTATTGCTTCAATTTTGGAATGGAATTCCTTTGAGTACTAAGGGTTAAAATAATCGATTATTATTGTCTAAACATAGTCCAAGTGTGCTATCATTTTGTCTGCGTCGGATTATGTGTTTCTCTTCCAACTAAGAGAACTCAATGAAGTAAAGTCCGTCTATGTTATGTTTACATATTCGTAGAAGGTACGTTTTACATATAACTCAAATCTTCCACGCTAGCATAATCTTAAAGAAATTAAAGATATCACGGGTGTGCTATCTTTTTGTCTGGGAGTGTATTCAATAACCATGTTACTTGCAGGTGAAGTATTATACTTCAATATATGATAGTCAAGATTTATGGGCATGGTAAATGTGTTAGTCGAGAGTGAAGTACTTCAGTATATGATACACAATAGTTAAGATTTGTCCAGACTAAGCAAACTTATAATTTGAAGTGAAGAATTAAGTACAGGATAGTCAAGGTTTTTATAGATTCAATAAGTGAGTTACTTGGAGGTAAAGTATTATACTTGAATATATGATAGTCAAGTTTTGTATAGATTCAATAAACGTGTCACTTGGAAGTGAAGTATTATACTCCTATACATGATAGTCAAGGTTTTTATAGATTCAATAACCGTGTTACTTGAAGGTGAAGAATTATGCTTCAATACATGGTAGTCAACGTTTGTATATATTCAATAACCGTCTTACTTGCAGGTGAAGTATTATACTTCAATATATGATTGTCAAGGTTTTCTAGGCATGGGAAATGTGTTAGTCGAGACTGACCTTTTCAATATATGATACACAATAGTTAAGATTTGTCTAGACTAAGCAAACGTTTAATTTGATGTGAAGAATTAAGTACAGGATAGTCAAGGTTTGTATAGATTCAATAACTGAATTACTTGGAGATGAAGTATTATACTCCATACATGATAGTCAACGTTTTTCTGGGCTTAATAAATGTGTTACTCGAGAGTGAAGTACTTCGATACATGATACACAATATTCAAGATTTGTCTAGACTAAATAAACGTTTACTATGAGGTGAAGTACTTCAATACATGATAGTCAACGTTTTTCTGGGTTTAGTAAATGTGTTACTCAAGAGTAACTTTAATAATCAAAATTTGTCTAGACTTAGTACACGTTTACTCTAATGCGATGTGTTCAAATACACGATACACGATGGTCAAGGTTTCATTAGATTGTATAAACGCGTTAATTAGAAGGGAAGCATTTAAATACACGATACGCGATAATGAAGCATTTCCTACATTAAATTAACATCCCGTTGATTCGAGGTAAAGTTTTCAATATATCTTCTCTTAGTAGAACATATTTCGTTGCTTTTCTAAAAGGACGAAGATTAATTCAAGCGGCGTAGATGTAGCTAATTGCGCGCTGTGCCTGGCATCCTGATACGCTGATTCTGAGGGAAATTGATTAGATCGTAGCAGATAAATTAATCGTCCTGGGATACCAGTCGGTAAATAGAAATTTCTCGCTGGAAGAATTTCAGTATTTTCTACAGGTTGTTATCTCTTTCTTTACATGATTCCATGAACTATATGTCGGGTAAGTATTCGTGCCATCCATTACTACATGTATAAATAGTAGTAAAATAATGCTATTTCAATGATTGTATACATTGCTTAATATTCTCCTTAAATTTTAGACATTGAAATTTTTGTGCCGAACATGTACAGTGAATGCAAGCTTATGTGAGTAGATCTTAGTTAATGTAATATGGCCACTAGATGTATCCTATAATTAATTTTACGTTGCTTAGAATTTAATTATATTTCGTTGTGATAGAAAACTTGTTCTATTATTTTATACAATATTATATTTATATGTTATACATAAAGCACAGGATTGGTTGCTCGTTGTATAACGTGTATCAAATAAAAGTAAATATTGTTACTCGTGGAAAAATGCAATTTACGTTCGACACTAACCAACATTGTGCCCCGTGTAGAGTATTAGGTAATTAGTTTCCGACACGTGTAACCATTTCAAAGATTTACTTCAGCATTTCAATTTTATTATTCACACTGTTTGCACGACGACCCGTTTAACCGCGAAGTCCCCTCAAGGAAACGGCCACTTGAAGACACCAGTAGCAGTTTTTGGCAAGCCAACAACGCCATTATCTTCTCCTGCTTTGTTCGATGGGCTCTTTTCTTCGCGATTCCACTTTCTCAATAAAATGGAACAGCCAACAATAAACCTGTAGCTCCATTCTACTTTGCTTCTAAAAGCGCAACCTTCGACAATAAACTGAACACAATGTTACGCTTTATTAAATATTCACCCTGTATGCTTGCAATGTTCGATACTGCAAGCACACCTGGCCGGAATAAACAATCGTCAATGTGTATGTGCATACGTGGAATGCCGGGACACAAAGGAATCGTAAAATGTTGCGCGAAGTATGCGAACAGAGACAATGATCGAGTTCTATATTCTTTCTGTAACGCAGTTTGCAAATTAAATATCGATCGCTTTCGCTTTGTTCGTATGCTGCGCCATCTTGAATTTTGTTCACTCGAGGGATCATTTTTTAATGCACAACAGAAGTAATGATAAATCACTCTTCTCTTTACGAGAGTATTGAAACGTCTATTATCATATTCCTCCATGATGTGTATTTGTTCTTTGTTAAATTCGAGATGAGTCAACGAATATATAAATTATGGTTTTAGTTAGTCCTAATTTTTGACACTTCCTATTTGGAATCTGTCACAATTGCAATAAGTCCTAATTTATTGACACTTTCTATTTGGTATTTATCACAATTGTAATAAGTCCTAATTTATTGGAACTTTCTATTTGGTATTTATCACAATTGTAATGAGTTCTAATTTATTGGAACTTCCTATTTGGTATCTATCACAATTGCAATGAGTTTTAATTTATTGGCATTTTCTATTTGGCATCTATTACAATTGTAATTAATTCTAATTCATTGTAATTTTATATTTGGCATCTATCACAATTGCAATGAGTTAAAAGGCTATGGCCGGATTTGTAGGTGATTTTCGCCCCCGACGGTATTTTGATCGAGCTTGGAATATGTCATAGCCCACCCAAAAAGACCCCCGTATGC
>CM052093.1:5409357-5445491 GCA_028453745.1 Agapostemon virescens | reverse complement strand
AATACCGTCGGGGGCGAAAATCACCTACAAACCCGGCCATAGCCTTTGATGTCGCCGAAAAGGAAATGAACCACGTACAATCGAATTATTCTAGATGAACGTATATATCGGAATTGAAATTGCTTGGAATGCACAGGGTTAAACTAACGGCAATTTTTAATAGAATAACGCTCGAAACAGAGGTAACACGTTAAACGCGGAGCCATTTTGCCCAGCTTTTGTGTCATATTTTATTTAATTTTAAATGGAAAGAATACAGCTGTGCGTATACAAAATGCTTGCTTACCCAATTTGTACTTTTCTGTTTCAATGGAATCCATTAAAATAGTGTGAATATGTTTAAATGTTATATAAATTATGTATGACATATTAATTTGTAAATTTGATACCGTCAGTCCCCAGGGACTGACATAGCATTCAACGTGTTATCAATTTAAATCGCGCAATACATCGCCGCCGTGAAATATCACGTTTCATTTTACGTGCGGCCCGTATTACTTTCGTGATAAAACTTTTTCGCATTCGCGAATACTTTGTACCGTGTTTAGAAATTCGGGACAAGTCTGCAGAGCGTAATCAGCGAAAAGGGAAAAATACGTTAAACGCAGCGAGAAAAAGAAAATAGCAGTAGAGCACTCAAGGAGTGGTCGACGCTGGGGTCAGCAGCCTTTGTTTTTTCGGGTGTGTGTGTGTGTGCGCGCGCGCGCGCGTACATGTGACCCAGAGCTCAGCTGACTGAGGTTCGCACACAGCTGGAGCTGGAAATGAAATGTGGTATTTTCACCTATTATTACCTGGAAAACGAAACTTTACTTCGTTAACTAGTAAACAGCGTTTCAGCTTGCGCCTGTGTAAGTAGCATACATGCCTGGACGGTTTTACAGTTTTCAAGCACACTGCAGTACACACTATACACGCAAGACCGTGCACATCGTTTGTATTTGCCACGGATGATTTAGTGAAACATTCAGTTATAAGTAAAGAATAATTTGTATAAATCGATGAACGGAATAAAATTCTATTTCCGCGAAACTAAGTTTATCATTCGTTTTTAAATTATTTATTAACTTTGTGTTTAATGAATTAAATATGAATATTCGATAGATAGTGTGTTGTTGCTTGATTAGGAGACTTTATTAAAAAATTGAAGATGTTTCAAGTTAATTGTGAGAAATATAAACTCAAAATTCAATGAATTATCTCTTTTGATAATCTTAGCAAGTCGAAGATAGTATAACAACATATTTTAATTTTTTGAATGTCATCACAGATTTGTATTGTAATTGAATATTTACTTTCAATGTACCTGGTCGTGAAACTAAAATGAAAGCAGTATAATATTAATAAGTATTAAATAGTAAATGTAACTATACAGATTAAAGGCACATTAAAATTGACTTCCATGTCTCTCGTGTCTAGTTGACAGAATTATTTATTCATAGTTAAAAATGAGTTGTTGCTAGCTTGACTGTAACCTTACTCACGATCTGCGAAATGCAAGAGGTTCTAAACAAAACCGAGTATCATACATCGTTTTCTCGATTAAATTTCATTTTATATAATCTTTGTAGTTGGTGTCGTCTTCACTTGTTTGTTCAGAGAAATATTTCAGAGACATTATTATTTTATTGATTATTAGATTAGAGAAGCTAGTAGAGTCTGCAAGCAACTGAAAATATTCGTGACCCTCTAGGCCGTTTTAACTAACATCCATTTTACTGGAACATGTCAATTGAAGTAACAATTGTTCGAAGACAGAATCTCGCCGCGAAAACAATTACCTTATCGGAATTAATGATTCTTTTAAATTCGTGTCTTTCTGTTAACGGATTGACCGGAAGCCCCGCAGTGGAATAATGTGCTTTCCCGGATGCCGAGGTGAACACCACTCAAAGCCACCCAAGTGTCCCGTTAACTACGCTTATTTTCGCTCAATTGAACCCAGCTTGCCATTAGCCGTGGTGTAACGTTATTACTTGTAACGAGCGAAGCACCTGGTTTTTAGTATCCAATATATAAAATCCAGTTCACATGCTCAACCGATGTGCGATAAGTATCCGCATTTTCTAACGTCCGATATTACAGGAAATACGGTTTAACGCGGAACATTATTTTCTTTAATATTTCGTAATAGAATGTTCGTAAATGAACATAAATTTTGTAACCTTACACCTGAAAAAACCATTGAAAAGGATTCAATATTATATTAATACATAAACGTTAAATTTATATTGTCACGAATTCAGCGGCGAATACGTTGTAAAAATGTTGAGCAACCAGTAATAGCTGACCAAAGGATTAATTGAATTTTTCCGTACACATGATAATGAATAATTTGGTACACTTTTGTATAGTGGGCTCGAAAAACTGGTTTGAGAAATTGTGTATCTCTGTGACAGAAAATGTACAGTAAACATGCACCACAATTTTCGTCACAGTAAATGTCATAATTTACTGTACATTTAGTGTTACAGAAAATAAACAGTGTGTTCATTTTATTTGTAAAACTGAAACAAATAACATGGCACACTTTCCTATAATAGCTCCGAAAAACTGTTTTGAGAAATTGTATACTCTGTGACAGAAAATGTACAGTAAACATGCAACTCAATTTTCGTCACAGTAAATGTCACAATTTACTGTACATTTAGTATTACAGAAAATAAACAATGTGTTAATTTTATTTAAAGAACTGAAACAAATAACATGGCACACTTTCCTGTAATAGCTCCAAAAAACTGTTTTGAGAAATTCTATATTTCTGTGACAGAAAATGTACAGGATATGTACAACACGATTTTCGTCACAAGCAATGTTATAATTTAAATGTTACGTAAAATAAACAGTGTGCTTATTTCATCTGGAAAATTAAAATAAATAATATGGTACAGCTTGGTATAATAGGCTCGAAAAACTGTTTTGACAAATTCTATATCTACTTTACAGAAAATGTACAGTAAACATGCAACTCAATTTTCGTCACAGTAACGTCACAATTTACTATACATTTAGTATAATAAAATATCTTGTGACGCACCAAAGTTACAGTAGATAACCCAATCTGATTTGTCATTGAATTCCGTTAAAAAAAAACTAATTAATCTCTTTTAAAAATATTGTTTCAATTTCGCAATGAAATTGCTTCGAGTACAAATGGCTAACCTTGACAACACGTTTCGACACTGTTAAAATTATTGAGGACTCCTCTGTTCTGAACGATTACCAGGCATGCTATCGTACCAACGTAAAACTATAAATTCAGTAAAAATTTGTCGGATTTGGCGATATCTACTTGTCGAGAACGTTGACGGAGATTCCTTACCGAAATACAAGGCACGTTATCTAATGAGCTGTCAGACTTATCGTTGGTCCAATATCGAATACGAAAGGAGCTTGATCAAGAAAGGATAGATCGTCGTAAAATGCGAAACCGTGAAAGATGTCGAAATCGACTGCTTACCCCTGAGTGGAGTACGAGTTGGATATCTCGTCTAGCTTGTCCCTGCTGACGTCGTCAACCATGGCGATTTGCAGCTGATACCCGAAGCTTGTTAGGTCTTCCCTGAAAGCCTCACTGCCGGGCGTTAGAGCGCTGCTCGTCAATGGCGGTGCCCCGTTGCTTCCTTCACCATCTCCTCCGTCCTCTCCTTCCTCGCCGCCCACGAGGACCACCTCCTCTTCGTTGTAGATCTTGAAGTAGGCGATGGTGAGGTATATCACCGAGATTATGAAAGACGGTATCGGAATCGCCATCGCGTACACCAGATTCATGTACACCTGGAGGGGGGAACATGTCGTACGTATTCTTTCTGTGATTCAACGACCCTGTTCTTTTCACACCGAACACTGGTTTCTTTCTAGAGGTAAAGGATACTGTGTAGGAACCAGATCGGACATTTTTCTTTTCGGAACAGGTACGTCGGGAATGGATGTTTCTTAATCGATCTACTGGCAAGGGCTGCGAGACTCAACGAGAATAAACGCAATATGCGATTCTAAAAATACCATGTTTTTTTCCAATTCGAGAAGAAATTTATTCGTTCATGTATTATGCAGGAGGAAGCAAGAGTGATACTCTTCTCGTGTATCTTCTGCTGAAGTCAACAAGTGCTTGCTAGCGGAGGAAGTATTCGGACGTCTCTTTGGAAATATTAACCCTTTTGCAGTTGAAGCAAGTTTTCTTAAAAAATTCTAGATGATTTTTGACTTCGAGTAATTGTACACGGTTCATTTCCATTCTTGCATATGAAATTTGTTGTTATCACTTGTACGGGCGGTACTTGAATTTTTACCGATTTTATAAATACAAATGTAAGGGTGTAGAAGTTGTTTTAAATAACGGTATGGCAATTTTTTAAACATTTTGCAAAATATGTGGCATTATTGAAGAGTAGTATATGAATCGAAGGTAAGAAGGTGGACTGCGAATTTTATGCATTTACATTAAAAATGATTCAGAGCAATTCCAAACTGTAGAAACATTACAAGAATTTAAGAATTTTCGTTAATTTAGGAAAATGATCAAAAAAAGAAATATATTTTTATTCAATTTGTGTTTCGCGTAGAATTGATTTCGATAATTATTTTGCACGAAGATTAACAGTCTAACAAAAAGGAAATAGAATATATAGTAGAATAGAATTGTAAGGGTTAATATTTGTTGTATTTTATGTACATCGTGTTCAATTAGTTTTTTGTTAAACGTATTTTAATTAGAAAAAAGATGAATATTTCTTAATAAAAGCCTTCAGATTTCTATTATTGATGTTGTTACTGTATTTACATTTTTAATATTATTTAAAAGAGTACTGTGGTCTGTAGCGATGTTTTGAAATCATTCTAGTGTCAGTTTCTTTTTAAAACAAATTAGGAGAGTGTTTTGGTTTTATCTTTTATCACAAATTTTTGTTACTATTTAGAACATGCAACATAATACTGCAGAATCAGTTCAAACTCTGATATTCAAAATTGTATGAGCTGTAACAATCATATCATCTTTTCTAATGAATCATCGAAGTCTAATAAATTAGAATTATTAGATTTATTACATCGAAATGTGATAAGACACGAAACAAGGAAATATAGTGTTAAAGAGGAAAATCTAAGTCACAATATTCGACAATAGTTCGAGGTATAATACTAATTTTAGTAATTTTAGATTACATTTAAGAGATCACTGTAAGAATTTCGCCAATGCAGCAAGAAGATGATTATATAGACATATCTAATGATATCAGTGATAATGCTGCAATACTAAAATGAATATATTTATCGTCCAATAGTAACAACAACTAAAATCTCGTTGTTACATGTAACTCGTCGCACGAAGCCTAATTCTTTAGTCCATAAATTGATAAACATTCTTTTTAAAGAAACAGATACTATTTAATGCAATTTGTATGTTCATAGATTCGCAACAGTTTGTGTTTCCCTCTAAATGGTAATTAACTTCACGTAAAACCTTTTTAGAACACGTGCAAGCTCCATGGAATAAATTGCGAAAGCTCGTAAAATATGCTAGATACACTTCATTTTATTACTTTTGCAGCTTTTTCAACGTTCGATCCAATCTTCCATTTTTCCACAGGTACAAAATATTTCGTTGCGCAAATCGTTTTGCACGGGTTGCACGTTCAGACAGAACTCGTGTACCATTTAGGAGAAGGTATTAGTACATTTCGAATGCAATCTACTCGCAGTCAGTAACTTCGATTCGCCAGACGAAAAGTGACTTTTCCAATAACATTTTACGATATAGTTCGGTCTGTCAGAGCGCAGCTCTAGGGCGCCGTTAATTTAGAAAATTGACACACGTATCGTATAGAGTGGCAAGCATTTCCGGCGGATCCCTGATGCTATCGTAGTTATATAATAGCCGGCCAGCCACCGGGCTAGATTCAATTCCGAGGGTGGAGAACGCTGGAGTGAGAGGAGTTTTCTTTTCTTCCGGGCAACGGCACGAGTTTCATTGGGCACGATGGTTTCCGTTTTCGTCATCGGGCCGCTATACAACAGGCTTGAAATGCATTGTTCGTCATCGCGGCAACGTACGGCTACGTTTCCGTAAACGTAACGGAATTTCAGCCGCGGCTTCTGTCTGCGCCACCGGAAAATCGTTTTCCACGTCGAGATGCTACCGCGTTTCGATTTTCCCCGTTCGCTCCTCTCTTTCTCGCTTTGTCCGTTTTCAGTTCGCGTCGTGCCGAATTAAAATTTACACGGCTCAATTTGGCCGCGTGAGAATTTATTCCGGTCGCGCGTGATTAATCCAGTTTGTTGTTCTGCAAACAGTTCACCGTCGATTTCGTTGGTTTCTTTTTTAAATATTTAACAGGTTTGTTTTTACCAAACCAAAATCAACAGCGTTTCTTTGTAAATTGTCAGAAATCGACAGCTATTTCGCTCCGTAATTCGACAAATTTTCTAGCTTTAATATATGCAGCAACTTCTTTCGATATTATTAACTGAAAAGCAGTTAGCGAAATCTTTTTCTAGGCATCTCGGTCCTGAAAAGAGCCTTTTAATGTAAGATGTAAATAGAATTATGTTCTGGGATGCTTTTTAAACATTTCAGCTCTTTACATCCATACCTCGCACGTCCAAATAAAATATTGATGCGTTTTCTATGCATTTTGCGCGGTGTGCGACGCGTCATCTAGTTTATATATAATTATTTATTCACCAATTAGTAACTATTTACAGTAAAATGCAGTATTAATTTTATCGAATTCGCTGTTTCATCTGTTCAACAGGCAAGCTTCGACTGCTCTCGATTGTCTGTCGGCACAACAGATCCGTGACAACTTCTATCTTCTATTATTTTCTTAAGGGTTGTTCACCATGAAGTAATTTTTTATTATGTCGACTCTATATGGACGAATTACGAATTTACTAATGTATCGAAAATATTTCTTTGAATGTCTAATTAAAGGGCAACAATTTTTAAGTGGTTTCGCTCAGTTCATTAGAATGTGATCAATTAAGTACGGTTATATCGACACCATTAACTCCTTGCTATACCATTTTCTTTGTGACTAAAGTTCTTATTATAAACCAAGAAAATTTGCTTCTTACTGATTAACTCTTTACCATAACATTTTCTTGTTAGTGTTATTTTAACCACGTCACCAAAAACGTTAGAGAAGAGAAAAGACAGTTCATATCTTTTATATTGCTATATTTACTTCAATGTTCAATGTTCAATGTTAAAATAGTTCCATTGCACATGGTTCGTGAATATAAAGTTTATATTCTTGTACGCGCATCATTTCAGTTTCACTGACTTCATAAATGCAAACCTAGCGATATAAAAGCTGTTTTGAATAATAGTTAAGGAATTTTTAGTGTCGCCTCAGAGGCGCCATTAGAACGCTAAGCGTTAAGTATAGTCTAAAAAAGAATAAAGTTTGATTTTATCAAAGGAGCAAAGTATAATAATTTAATAAAAAGCCCGTAAAATATTCTAAGATACAAATTTTCATACACTTCATTTTATTACTTTTGCACATTTCTTAACCTTCCAATTGATCTTCCATTTTTCTACAGATACAAAATACTTCGTTGCGCAAATCGTTTCGCATGGGTTGCACGTGCAAAGACCGAACTCTTGTACTATTTACCAGAAAGTATTGGTATACATCGAATGTATTCTACTTCCAGTCCATAAACTAATAAACTTTCTTTTTAACGAAACTGACATTATTTAATTTGTGTATTCGTGGATACGTGATACTTTGTGTTCTCTCTAAATGATAATTAACTTCATGTACAGTCTCTTTAGGACACGTACAAGCTCCATGGAATAAATTGCAAAAGCTCGTAAAATATTCTAAGATACAAATTTTCATACACTTCATTATATTACTTTTGTAAATTTTTTACGAACGAATCTTCCAATTTTCTTACGACTTACCGGTCGTAACATGGCAAGGAGTTAATGTTCCAATAAATTGTTTTACATTCGTCAATCGCAATGCTATCGACAAGAAGATTTTTCCTAATCACCTTAGGCAGTCGTATGAAACGCGAGCCTAACGACGGCATCGAAATTCCTGTTCGAGTTCAATGTCTGGCGCAGTGGAGGTACTCTGACATACTTCGAATTCGAAAGGAACTTCTGCGACAGTAGACGCCAGTTCATTGTTCGCTTTCCTTCTTTTCGACACGTTGCAGGCTTCGAGGGTAACAACTTTGCGAAAGTTAAATGCTTCCCCATCGATGCGCCCCGGTTCTTTCTCTCTAGTGAAGCGGACGAAGTATAATTCGTCATCAATTACTTCAGGCTCACGACTCGGAATCTATGTGTCCCAATTAAAGCAGATACGGATCGCTGTGAATAACGAGCACTGTTACGTACTTAACCATTTACGGGCGAGGAAACACGGTTTTGGTTGCATAATGCACTATGACCTCAATAGGTACCTGCAGTATCGATTCACGGGCCGACGTTTCTGCCGACAATAAACTCGTACAGAAGACACACACGTAGAGACCACTTTCGCGTGACTCGTGTACGTACGATCTATGGGCGTAAATCGGCGATGTCTAGAACACGTAACCCGGTTACGCTCGAAACCAAAGGACACGTCAGTGTGGAGAAATTCGATTCTTATCCTTCTTGATCGTCAGAAAATTGGCACCACATAGTCGTTTGATGTTTTCCGAACAACTGTTTCTGTACCGAAAACTCGTGCGCTGTTCCGATTTCTTATTAGAAGCGTCGGATGTTTTGGGCGAGACTGCACGTGGTCATCCGAATTTTTAGTAACAGCTTCTTTGAAAGTCATCAACTCTTTTCGGAAGGTATAATCTATTTTCAGGTAGAACACGTTTTTACACTTGGCTATTTGCTTCCTCTCTGAAAGTATACCTCTAGATTGCCATATCGTGTATTATACTGATCTTTTTGTATTTGTGAAAAGCGTCAGACGATTGGGCAAAAATGCAATTGGTTATCTGAATTGTTAACGAGAGCTTCTTTGATAGTCTTTAGCTCTTTTCCGGAAGGTATAAACAATATTTCAGGTAGAAGACGTGTTTGCATACGGCCACTTGCTTTTCCTATGAAATCATGCTTTTAGAATGTCGTATCGAGTACAAGACCGATTTCTTGTATTTGTGGAAAGCGGCAGATAATTTGGCAAAAATGTAAACGGTTATTTGGATTGAAGGCGAGAGCTTCTTTGAAAGTCATTAACTCTTTTCGGAAGGTATAAACTATATTCAGGTAGAAGACATTTTTGCACTTGGTCATATGTTTTTCTTCTGAAATCATTTCTTTATACTGCCATATCGTGTACTACAAAGATTTCTTTTATTTGTGGCAGGCGTCAAATGTTTCAGTAAAAATGTAATTGGTTGTCTGAATTGCCAGCAAGAGCTTCTTTGAAAGTCTTCAGCTTTTTCCAATAGTTATCAGCACATTTTAGGTAGAAGACGTTTCTACACTTCGCTATTTGCTTGTCCTCGTAAATTATGATTCTAAACTGTCATATAGTCAGCGTCAGATCTTTGGACACGTGATCGTCTGAATTGTCAGCAAGAGCTTCTTTGAAAACCATCAACTCTTTCCGGAAGCTATTAAAAATGCTTGGACAGAAGACGATTTTGGCCTTGCCCATTTGCTGTTGTCCGAAAGTCGTGCTTCTGCACCGGAATTTCGTGTACATTGTCGATTTCTTGTATTCGTAGAGGTGAAGGTCTAACTATGGGCTAGGGTCCAAATAATCTGACGGGAATAGTGTAGAGCAACGTTCCATAACTTAAAATGCGGAGGACAGAAGATGGTGATAAGAATTTATTTGGTTTCATTGTTGCGCTGCAGAAACTGTCATTCTGCTTATTTTACATTCCTCCAATGATTTATATTGGCGCACAGTGCCTGTGCAGGTGTTATCGAATATTTCTATCGGAAAGCATACAGTTTTTATTTCCCCGTTAGACTATTTTTAAAATGACCCATATTTAGAAGACACTTTCCCAAACGAGTATTTACCCGTAACTTTTATAATTTCGACTAGTATTGGTTTCATACAGTTTCTTTTTATTCCATGACATAAAACAAACATGTCGCACATATATTTCGCAGTGTTATATGGACCGTTTATTTTGAAAGTGGTGCAAGTCCATTTTCTTCTGTTTCGAGAAAATTAAATGTTAGCAGATCTGACAATTAAAAAATATAGGTCAATTATGTGAAGACTGGGAATGTTTGTACTAATTTATCAAAACGTAATTTGATTATATAAATTTCTTTTAGGCGAATTTAACTAAAATAATATATATTTCCAGGCTGCAAATTGACTTACACCACTTTCATAATTAGTCAATTGTAAATATTATTTAATTTCAATTTTGAAATAACAAATATCACTTAAAATATATTTCATATTAATCCAATTTTGTTTATAAATAATAACAAGAAATAAAATAGAATTAGTATTTTTTATTTTGAACGTTAATTATATTTATATATTGTTGAACTTAACACAAGATATTAGTATTATTAATTATTTATGCTTTTCATGTGGCAGTGTTTTGAAATATTCGTGATGCACAGGAGGTATATAAGGTAATAACTGCTGCATATCCTTATATTTTTCGTATGTAATAGGCCTGGCATCGTGATACAAAGGCGCCAGGGCGATTTTTTCAAATTTTGGCGGTCTTCCCCGACATGTAGGTGATAAATTTAGAGTCTTAAATTCTGTGTCCTCCATTGATGTTTTATATAAAATAGTATACTGTGCACTTTTGCAAAATCTCATCGAACATATTTGCAATCAATTTACTTTTTCTCCATTAATGTTTCTTCTTATTTGTTTTTTAATTGTGTTTTATAGATTTTTTGTTGAAACGAAATTCTCTCGTCTCATTTCGTGTAAAATAAATTTATTATGTTGTCTACATTGGTTTATAACGTCATAATAATCCTGTGGTGTGTACAGGAAATTTGTTTTTCGTAATGCCATTTTTTCTGTCTATGGAAATTGGACTTACACCACTTTCATAATCAATGGTTACGCAATTTCTCTTACCGGCCAATTGTTAATTGAAGTTTTAAGATATTAAATGCTAACTAGTTACAAACAAAAAGTTTACACTAAATTAAGCATAAATTACGTCATATCTCATTTTTTAAAAAAAAGGACTTACACCACTTTCAAAATAAACGGTCCGTATCTCAAACAATTTCAATATGTTTCTGAATAGATCCAAAAATAAATTTCCATTTTTCGATCATCTCCTCCAGTAAATATCAGATTCTTTCATGGATGACGTCTGCGTACATTCCGACGAACGTTTCAAAAGTTACGAGACCTGGCTAGACTATTAGGTACCGAAACACCGTACCAGTAGATCGAATCAACGCTAGAACGACGGTGCACTATACCAATGTACACTGCTTTATCTCTTCGAGGCACTGTGGTATTAAAACTGTACCACCTTTTTGCGAATACGCACGATGGAATATTTGTTACGAGTAAATTTTATTTTTTTAAATTCTGTGCCTCAAAGGGCTACAATAATGACAAGGTTGCAATTGTTTAACACTTTAACTGCCGAACTAACAACCTCAAAAATTCCACAAAATCAAAGCAATTTATTTAACCAGTTATGTGTGTTTGACGACTATAGCCGTCATGGAGATGTGGCAGAATTTTGTGTTATGACGATTATATCCGTCATATATATATGATATGATATGGTATTATATGATATGATATGATATATATGGATATATATGGATATATATATGACGGATATAATCGTCATGACACAAAATTCTGCCACATCTCCATGACGAATATAGTCTGACGACACACTTAACTGGTTAATAAAGCAACAATTTAAAATTTTAAATGTATGACAAATGGTTCACTTTCAACCTTCTTGTATTCTCCAGACATCAACTAAATTGAGTGCAACGAATATATTAACATAAAAATTTACTTTTAAACATGGACAAATAATTCTGTCACCCGCATATGGGTGACATGGCAGTCAAAGTGTTAAAGTTTGCACAACTTTTATGTAAAAACTTTCCGTTGGAACGTTCTTATAGTTTCGATAACTGTAATAAAAAATAAATAAGAAGTCGGCAACGAGTCATTTTGTACCCGTCGTTCTAGCTTTAATGAGGGGAAGAGGATGCCGGGTTACTGCTCTTGGGAATGATTACGAGGCAAAGTGTGAAACGGAAAGAAAAACGAATTAAACTGCACATTGTGCGGCCGTGTCTCGCACGGACGTGCGCGAGCTTCCGGGCCGCGTACGGCACGGAATGTAAAACAGCTACAGAGACAAAGATGACATAGAAAATCGTCGAGACCTGCCACATGTCGAGGTCGCTGATGACTATCCCGGGGTCCACTTTCGAGTAGTAACAGCTAAAGTTCTGCCCTATGTTGGAGTACTGCCGGTAGAAAATACTGCAATTCAGCATTGGAGGGTATCCACAGCCTTTTACGTTGGGGAACAGCTTGGCACCGGTGAAATACCACTCGGAGTCGTTGCCCATGAGACCTGCGAACTTCGCCTCGTTATCGTCCGGACCGTGTCCGCGAACAGATTTCCATATGAGAGAAAGTGGACGGTGTCGGAATGTCTTACGTGTGCGAGGAACGGGTTAAGAGATAGAGAAACACGGGCGGGAATCAAGTTGAACGGTGACGGAAAGAGAAAGAGGAAGGGATGAGAAAAGACGTAGAGAAATAGAGGAAAGCCTGCTCCTGACTGGGTCATTAAGGTCCCTTAATCTTAAACATACAGGAATTTTGTTATAATCCTGTTATATTTCGTTGGCGGGTACGTGTCGAGTGGTTTCGACTAATGCAATCGTAATCACTGCTATAACATTGTTCACCGTCCAACCTCGGCGAAATTGCAGTTTAGAGAACGTTGCTCTTTGATGTTTGCGAATTGGAGCAAACAAAAACTGTTTCGACCAGCTTCGAATCATGTCCAAATAGATTTTAAAATTATTCGTTAAATATTTGGTTTCTCGGTAATAAGAGTGACTAAAAAACGAGGGGTTCGTTTGTTCCTTTCGAGCTTTCGAATTTAGCTCGACAAATTTATTTGAAATTTTATTTGAAGATTCGAGTGGCTGCAGTTTTTCAAGGTGAGTCGACAATCAGATTTTTAGAGATACTAGATCGAAGTTCATTGATGCATCGCATTATTTCTGGATTGTTGTAGGATCGTTGAGACTATTCTGACGACTTTAGAAATTGTTTCTGGGATTGTACAATTTTTCACAACGAACGAGAAGTTCCAGGATTGATAAGAACCGATATTTTTATGGAACATTGATTACAAGTATTAATCTTCAATTTGTATTAATTTTCGTTTAAAAGATTTTCTTTTTTACAATGTATAAATTTCGTAGCAATGAAAGGGTATTGTATTTTATGTCTGGGCTGATGAGCTTTTTTCTCCCCGTGGGCAGCCATATTTAACAATTACATGTTAGTTTGGACATACAGTCCGCGACAATAGAATAGCACTTCTAAATTTTGTAGTATTTTAAAAATAGAACAGAAATGAGAGCGTTCAATCCATATGCTTCTTGAGTTACTTCTTATATATCCATCTTAGTGACTTTGACACGTAAACACTGCCCCTAAATTCTTAGAATCGTTGTTTTGGTAGATTTCATGGAAACGTAATCTGACAAAACAATAGCACACATGCTACACTCTCACTTCTCAGTTGAACACGAGCAAAGGAAGGTGGCTAAGTATTTGATATATAGTGTGGTGAATTATTGCAGAAAACTTCTAAAAAAATGGGTCGTGGAAAGAAGTTAACAGATAGTGAAATGAAAACAATTATGACACTATCTAAAGAAAATGTTTCTATTTCAAAGATTGCGAAAGTAATTCATAGAAGCCGGAAGGTTGTCATGAATTATTTGAAAAACCCCGAGAATTGCGGTAATACAAAACGTCCTGGACGACCTGCGGCACTATCAGCACGAGAGAATTTTAAGGGCATCATCGAATGCACCAATGACTACCAGGCAGATTGCTGAAGCAGCAGACGTACAAACAAACGTCAGAAATGTGCAACGTGTCCTGCAAAGATCTAAGCACCTGCAGCGAAGGAAGAATAAAAAAACCGCCTCTAACCGAAGCGCATAAGAAGGCAAGGCTGTAGTTCGCAGAGCAACATGCTCACTGGAAGAAGAAGTGGAGAAAAGTCATGTTCACCGACGAAAAGAAGTTTAATCTCGATGGACCTGACGGGTGGAGTTATTATTACCATGACTTACGTAAAGAAAAAATGTTTTTGATTCGTCGCCAGATGGGTGGCGGAGGAGTCATGGTTTGGGCCGGTATCGGCTACCATGGAAAGACGGATATTAATTTTATCAGTGGAAAAATGAACAGCGTGAAATATCAAATGTTAATCCGTGAACAAATAACCACACACGCAACCAGAATTTCCCGGGAAAAACACATATTCCAGCAGGATAATGCAGCTGACTTGAATATTATACAAAACTGTTGGGGAGACCTTGCTAGAGCAGTTTATGCTAAAGGGAAACAGTTTAATAAAGTAAACGAATTAAAAGAGTGCATTGCACTCGAATCGGAACGAATGAAGCAGAAAAGAATTAAAAAATTATTCAAGTAAATTCGAAAGCGAATAATTTCAGTTATAAAAAACTCTGGAGGATCTACAAAATATTAAATATTGAGTTCCCTTCGTATGTATGCATAAATGTTAATTAATTGCAATAATGTGCTATTATTTTGTCGCACCGGTTTATCAAGATATATACATTTTTGCAGATGAAACAAAAAGGACCATCCTTGTATATAGAAACTTAGCGCTATTTGGTGTTCAACACTTATGTGTACCTGTCTACATATTCAAAATTATATTTTTATACTTTAATAAATAAGAATTAACAAATTTTACGGGGTGTGCTATTCTATTGTCGCGGACTGTAGTCAATATCGTGGAATACAGAAACATATGCAGTCTATCTACAACAGCATCTAACAATTAAAAAAGTTATAAACATAGTCTAGAAATCCGGAACTTTAATCGATTATATTTCAGAACCAAATTGTTAACTCAACTTGCAAATTTGCACCAACTCATGCCTTGATATGACCTGTCATCTAGCAAAAAGGTTCCAAAATTAGGTGACTCGTTCACTGTCAACTTTCGACCAGTGATCTAGTCAAGTCTCTACATTTTGAATTTTTTTAACGAATATAAATAAAGTTATGTAACTTGCAGAAAGGAAGTGCTGTCCAGACAAGAAAGTGCAGATTGAATTTACAAATGAACATACAAAATTTGAATTTATCATGATGCGAATAAAAAGTGAGAATAGCGATGCATAAATTCCTTTTTGTATATGGAGAAACAAATAAACAAGATACTTCGTCACATGGTAATTACAAATAGAATTAAACTATAAAACATTGCTATATCATAATTTTATAGTTGCACAGAAGAATAGAGGCTAAACAAAAATTGTTTAACGAAGCAGTTACAAAATAAATATTTTGTACAAATTATCTAGATTTGCTGGTTGAAACGAAAACAGTGAATTCGTCTGAAAATTGCGTTTCTCATTTACTTTGCAAGAAATTTCAGCAAGTTATGTGCTACTTGAGATATTTATAAAATTCATTGTAGCACTTAATGCGACAGAGAGTGAATTGGTATTGTTTTTCTATTTATTTTCTCACGTCTGTCTTCAACGGTAGCGAAACTTCATTTCTAAAAATGGCGTCGCGTGCAATGTAAAACAGATTCTCAAACCGAAATGGCTTAAGGCTGTAAACAAGGTAAAAAGGAGCACAGGTCTACCGATGTATTCACAACTCTCCGTGGGAAACATACTGCAAAAAGCCAGCACGTTCATGGGCTAACCTAATATTTTCCTTGTTCCTTCTGCGTATCAGGGCGAACTTTAGCTATAATCTTGAGAAAGTTAATCTCGTGATATTTTTCGGACTAGAATATTTAAAGCGATTCAAATTAATCTTTAGCTGGCGGCGGTTGGATCTATTTGAACGTAAACTTCTTAGCAGCCATTGGTAATTTATACGAACCCGTAATCACAGACGCTTGCAAGACACTTAAAAGCTGCGGAATCATTTATTCGATCCCACGAGGGTATTAACTAGAGTGATTAATATACCTTCCACCTTGTAGATTTATTGTAAAGGTCTCTGTTATGAGGGAACAAATTGTAATAGAAAAATGATTCTGTAAAATTATAGTTATCTTTAAACCGACAGATTGAAAGTGTGTTTCTTAGACTGGTTGCAACAAGATTTTCATTATTGGACATTCGATTTTGGTTAAATTTGGAGACAGTATTCTGCACAAAGTATTTTACAATGTGACATACAATTTTTGAATATGTCAATTATTCAATTTTCTATGAACATTTAAAATGGGTCTGGGTTAGGTAACTAATAGATAGAAAATATATGTTCGTAGTTTATACTGTTGTCACATTTTTACTAATGAATCAAATAAATTCTGTATCACCAGATGTTTTAGGTCTTGCAATAATGGCAGTCATCAATCGATGTTCCAGAGAATAAGAGCTTGTTTGTAAAAATTTCTAACAATTCACCATCAGTCTATTGAAACGTGAAACTACAAGTTAATTTTTGCATCTTCAAGAGTATAATAAAAATTTTGCACTCGGAAAATATACCCTCTTTTTAAATTAATGGATTATCACGTTAATGTAGCAGGTTAGGTGACTGAACCACCGTGCAAACAATAATAGTTGAGCGTCTATTAGTACGGGTTAAGTTAAATAAAAGCGTTATCAAAGATCTAAAAAAAATGGGTTCAAATATATAGAAAGAAATGTAAAAATTTGAATGAATCTGGCAATGGCTACTATGAATAGTGGGAGACTAATTCTACGATAATTATACTACACTATGGAGTTAAAAAAAAGACAGTGATTGTGAATCGAAAAAATTATCGATTTTTAAACTTCTGTAACTGTATGCAAAATAATTTTCAAATATTCTGTCTGTGCTCACATGAAAAGTGCGAATCCTCTAGCTTCGTCTGTAGCCAATCTTTACGAAATCTTTGTTTTGTAATTAAATCGAAAGAACTCCATCATGTGCGAGATACGAGTTCAATTATGGGATACTATGAATTACTTTGACACCCTCAGTTTAAAATTTATTTAAAACAATATGAGACTTTGACAGAAAATTGCAAATCATCTTAATAGAAATTATTACCACGGCAAGACTCTTCTTCGTAAGTTTAAATTAGAATAATTGTGGAATACAATATCTGAATAGTTTACAATAATTTGTAAAAATAATAGGAATGCGCCTATTAGAATTTTTAGATATTCTTTAATACGATCCGTGCTGAGCTACTTTTGCTCGACTTTTCATACAGGCCATTTAATATGTAACTAAAGATTTATATATTATTACAAATTTATTTGCTTTGTTCTATATTGTATTCTTTATAATGTCTGACATTTTGATCTGGTTTATATATGCTTTAGTTATAAAACTTACTATAAAATATATCTTTTTAGAGCATTATATAAATATGTCACCGTGTATCATCGGTGGTACACGTGGCACGGAACGTGTTAAATAATATAAACCCAGAGGAATAAATTAATTCAATAGTTCCTCATAAATGTATCTTTACTATCTCAATAATCGTAAATTAAAAATATTAAAACTCGTCATATTATCGAGTCCCGTGAACCAAGTCTCAATACAAGTACTGCTGTTATTTAATTATTAAGCAATAATGATAACCTACATTATATTAAATCACTATTATAACCTAAATTATATTAAATAAAAATCACTACTAAAAATTTCGAACACTAATGAAATTATAGACTTTCTCCCTGCATAAAATATTTAACAACTAGATTGCCGATTTTATGCAAAACAGAAATGATTTTTGTTAATTGCAGGACAGCTAGAGATCTAAGCTGCAAATAATGTGCATAAAACTGCCTCGCTTGACCTAACCCAGAATATTGTAATTGTATAAAATCTACAGTTAAGTAATAACACAGAAATTATTAGTGTGACTAAATAATAATTCGTACGTGGACGATTCTACGTCGATCTGGAAAAATTGTTTAAAATTGTTTAAACTCCAGAGAGTCCTCAGAACTTGTAAAATTTCAGAGCAAGAGAAACCGACACGAATTTCTCACAGCGTTTATCGAGGAAAAGACGACTTCCATAAAGATTGAGTTCAGACATGCGCAGGTAGAGCGTTCACCATTCTAAATAAATTGAAGCAGAATATTTTAACCCCTTGCCACACTATTTCCTTGTAACTAAACTTATTATAACATTTTCATCGGTGGAAACGTTGCAGAAGAGGAAATACAATTTATATGTTTTATACTGCCACATCTACTCCATTATTTAAATATTGATTACAAATTAATTAATTTACATCTGTTAGACTTTATTTAACACTACAACTACCGAACACACTAAGCTATACTAATGTGTTCTGCTTTATAACAATAGCAAGATCGTATTTATTCAGATTTCAGAATTATAATTATTTCAGAATAGTTAGAATCAGAATTATGATTATCAGCGATTATTTCAGAATCTTTTAAGTTGATAATCCATTACTGAAAACTTTTTAATGAGTCCCTCAACGCCGACAGCAATTTTTTTTGCGAATCAACAAGGCACCCAAAGTAACAAATTACACTATAAAAGCAGTTTTTTAAGTCTCATCTTGTTACTAATTAATTATTAAAAGACCTATTATTCCGGTCGGCAAAGCGTTAGCATATGTTTTAAGGATAAAGTTCATTGAAAAAGTTTTCGTGGAAAAATTTTCATAATTTCGATATCTGCGAAGGATAAAATTAATAACAAGTCAATTTGACCCATTCGGCAGTTTCAGTGTTAAACTCTTCTTCTGACTCGTCATAATATGACAAGGGGTTAGGGTTAATCCCTAATTAATATTCTTTCAACACGAAATTACAGAAGTTCGAGGATCGACAATTTTTCAGGTATGGTTTAACACGTTGAACACGGAGCCATTTTGCCTAGCTTTCACGTCACATTTGATTTCCCGTTAAAGGGAAAGGATACAACTGTAGGTAAGCGAAAGACTCGCGTACCCCATTCGTGTTTTCCCGTTTCAATCAAATCTATTTAAATATTATGAATATTTCTTAACATTTATTTATGAAGCATTTAAAAACGGCCACCTGAATAACTAGGCTGCTATCGGTGATACGAAGAAATGTGTCAGGCCAACATTATTTGGTATCGAGTGGCTGATTATCCGATGTTACTAATTTTTTAATAGCTGGAGGTGTGGAAGAGACACGAAGGTTATCTCTGTTTTTTTTTTTTTTAAATAGAACGATATGTATTTTTACTTATATCCTGATAGAGTATTTTTCAAGACGAATACAATGACCTATTGTGTTGCGATGGCAACCGAAGGTTGTCCGTGCCTAACCCTGCGTTCAGAAAATGTATAAGTCATAAAATAAAAGGCAGGTAGAAGGTGCGAAATAGGAACCGCGCCGCACGTGGACAGTTTTACCCCGACGAACAGACACCACATGTGACGCACGTGAAGACACGAAGAAAACGAAGACAACGCTACAATAAATCACGATAATCCCTCATTGGCCATTCCCCACTCCTTCAGATATACTCCTTCAAGCACACTCCTTCCATCATTTCCACAACCAATTAAAAAACGCTATATTCCTCCACCAAAAACTACTCTCAACCAATCACGACAAAACCGAGGTGACGACGGACAGAACGTAACAAGCATCATCAGATCACAGAGAGAACTCACAGAAAACGCGAACTAGATCTCAGAGAAAACACGAACAAGACTAACAAGAAATCGCAAACAGACGAATACAGACATCACGAACAGAACAGAACTCGAACATAGAAATCGCGAACGTTTATCAAATAATTTTGGCCTGACGCAAGTTGTTCCCATCACCAATAGCAGTCAAGTTATTCGGGTGGCCGGTTTTAAGTGCCTGTATATAGTGGCCGGCATTAGTATTCGGACACAATGATACTCGAGAAGTTTTTGCTGTATATCTCCACTGTTAATGGACTTAAAGAATTCATCATTTTGTAATAATAAGAAACACTTATTTTAAATGCTTGAAACATAGATTTTATTTATTTAATTTGTACACCTTTCGCATTAATCGATGTTAAACAAAATAATGCTCAATTTTGACATCGCAAAAATATTCGAACATTCCATACGCTTCGCAGTTTGCCCGTCCTGCTAAGCCAGGTATGTTGTTCGATGGCAATTTTTATAAATTGGGTATTACATTTATATATATATATATATATATATATATATATATATATATATATATATATATATATATATATTTATATATATTTATAATTTATTATTCAATAATATATATATATATATGGGTTTATATATTTATAATTGAATAGGGCAATTGTAAGCCCTATCTGGTAAAGTTAGTTACATTTCGAACTTCGTTCGTATTGTACGTATTAGTTGTGAAAATGCCACGTAAAGGTAAAAATACATCGTTTGATGTACATTAACTTGTTGTTTGTAATCGTGAGAAAGGGAAATCATATCGAGAAATCGGTACATTATTACAATTGAGTTAGAGTACTGTAGCGGACATTGTACGAAGATATAATCTTGAGGATAGAATCAAATCTATTCCTCAGTATCGTCGTCAAAAACTACTTGACGTTCGTGACAAACGTAATATGATTAGAAAAGTGAAGAAAGATCCTAGTTTAAGTGCCCCGAAATTGTCTGCGGAATTATTTGAAGATAGCGGAAAAAAAGTTCATTCTGATACAATCGGTCGAATGCTTCATGAAAGTGGATACCATGACAGAATTCCATGGAAAAAACCATATATTAATTATGTGAATCGAAAGAAAATATTATTGTTCGCCAAGGAATACATTTCTAAAGAAGAAGTATGGTGGAAAGATGTAATTTTTGTAGATGAAAGCAAGTAGAATATTTTAGGGTCCGATGGACACAAACTTGTATGACGTGAAGTCAATGAAGAGTCCACTCTGAATTAGTTTTCATTGATGGAATTGTGGACAAGAATATATATTTACATATTTTCAAATAAAATTTAATAAAACGTGCCACTGATATGAACATTCACCACAGTTTTAAATTTTATCAAGATAACGATTCGAAACACAAATCACGTGTAGTTCAAGAATATATATTGTATAATTGCCCAAAGGATTGCAACCTCCTCCACAGTCACCGGATCTAAATCCATTCGAAAATTTATGGGATTATTTAAATCGTCGAATCAGAATATTATCGATAAGGTCGAAGAAACAATTAAAATTACGATGGAGCGAAGATTGGTCACGTATTCCGTTAGAATATTTAAATAATGTTATTTCTAGTATACTCAAACGATTAAGCATTAAACAATACGGTAGTCCAACAAAGTACTAAAATCGATATCCTTTTGTTAAAGTATTAGTACATTTATAATTACAAAATTATAATTCGCGAAGTGTCCGAATATTTTTGCGTTCTCAAAATTCAGCATTATTTTGCTTAACATTGATTAACCGGGAGAAGTGTGCAAATTGAATAAATAAAAACTATGTTACTAGCATTTAAAATAAGTGTTTTTTATCATTACAAAACGACAAAATTCTTTAATTTCATTAACAGTGGTGTGGCAGCTGGTGGCGGTTCTACCTCCTACTCTCGCCAGTAGAGGGATAGTAGGACGAGACTTTCCCGCTAGTTCCTGATCCCCCTTCAGTTCATATATACAGGGTATTTTGTCAAAAACAGGACACCTAAATACCTTCACTACCTCGCAAAATACGAAAAATGTTGCTAACGTAATTTAAATGGTTTCAAAAGATGAATCCGATGGAAGAATCGGTTTTTGTAAATTGTAATTTTTTAATCGTTTCTCCAAGGTCACTCGTGTTTTTTTACATATATATACACAGTTTTTGTTGTTGTATGTTATAGCAAACATTATTGTGCATACATCTATGTTGAATAGCATGACCTTGAAATGACCGTGAACTCTAAAATTTGCTAATTAATGCAGAACTTTCTTTCAGCGATATTTCAGATTTCAACGGTAACAGGAATTCGACTATGAACTTGAACTTGTAAATAAACACATTGTATCATTCGTCTGCGTACATAGAGAGTGAGAAAGATATGTATTTAAGAGTTTGCTCATTGCTAGATCTCTCAGTGTATCGACAAGCGATCCATAATGCGTTATTTAGAACAGGAATCACGTTCTGCATACTCAAGTACTGTTAAAACATTTTGTGAGACTGGTAGTCTCAACAGAAACATTCGTATGAGACGTAAGACTGTTATTCATGAAGCAAATGTGAATAATATCATCGCGAAAGTAAATCAAAATTCGCATGTTAGTATAAAGCAACTTGGACGTGAAACTGGTATTAGTGTTACAAGCATATTCCGGATTCTTCATTCACAAAAATTTCATTCTTTCCATTTACCTCTTCACCAAGAGCTTCATGGAAGAGACTTTGAAAACCGCGTACACTTTTCTCAATGGGGTATACGGAAATATGAAAGTGATGAAATGTTTTTCCAAATAGTATTGTTTACGGATGAAGCATCCTTTACAAGTCATGGTCAGGTGAACCTCATGAACATGCATTATTGGTCGGTTGAAAATCCACGATGGTTTAGACAACTCGATAAGCAGAGACCATGGACCATAAATGTCTGGTATGGTAATCTAAATAATAGGATAATTGGGCCGTATTTTATCAACGGTACGCAAACTGGGCAGAAGTATGCTGAATTTTTAGAACATATTCTACCAAGTTTATTAGAAGATGTACCAGTTAGGGACCGACTAGTATTATGGTATCAACACGGTGGGTGTCCAGCACACTTTTCCCATATTGCAAAACGTGTCCTCAACGAAAAATTCCCAAATCGTTGGATGGAACGCAATGGACCTGTATCATGGCCGGCTCGTTCACCCGATCTCATCCCACTTGATTTTTTCTTATGGGGGACATTAAAGGGTACGGTTTATCAAAAGCAGAACGAATAATTGCAGCATGTGCTGATATGAAACCTGAAATCATCGAAAGAGCTGTACAATCTGTCGGTTTTCGCCTAACGAAATGTATTACAACGGAAGGACATCATTTCGAACATTTATTGCAGTAATAAATGTGATTATTTACAAGTTCAAGTTCATGGTCGAATTCCTGTTACCGTTGAAATCTGAAATGTCGCTGAAAGTAAGTTCTGCATTAATTAGCAATTTTTAGAGTGCACGGTAATTTCAAGGTCGTGCTATTAAACATAGATGTATGCACAATAATGTTTGCTATAACATACAACAACAAAAACTGTGTATATATATATGTAAAAAACACGAGTGACCTTAGAGAAACAATTAAAAAATTAAAATTTACAAAAAACGATTCTTCTATCTAATTCGTCTTTTGAAACCATTTAGATTACATTAGCAACATTTTTCGTATTTTCAGAGGTAGTGGAAATATTTAGGTGTCCTGTTTAAGACGAAACACTCTGTATACCGTCCTTAACCGCTTTCCACTACCCATCATCTAAGGCAGGGTCCGCTAGTCAGCTTTACTGACGAATCCTCTAGCGGACCTAGGACGAAACGCTTCCCTTTCCTTCTTTCCTTTCCTTTCTCTCTTCCCCGCATCCTTTCAGCAGCCGCCACAGTGGAAATATAGAACAAGAACTTCTCTAGTATCATGGTGTCCGAATATTAACGCCGTAAACAATTAACGCCACTGTAAAACAATTTGTGATTTCGATAGTCCCCAGTGACTCGCTCAGCGTTTAACGTGTTAACGTTCCTTTAATTTGAGGAAGCGGTGCGGATTCGACCAGTTGTTCTCAGTTGAATTCAGTTGAACTTAGAAAATGTGACGAGAGACGCAGACACATCCGGACGTCGTCTTATACCTGTAGGGAAGGGTTTCGGCAGTCCAGTTTCATCGTCCTCGGCAAAGTCGTCTTCTTCTTCTACGTAATCGTACTCCCTGAGGGAGCGCTCGTAACGCGGTTTTCCCATCGTCGTGCTGTCTTCGTCATCCTCGACACCTCCTACCGCTCCACCTCCCTCAACCTGTCCGTCGCTATCCTCAGACACGTTAGTCGGTAGCTTGTAGTTGACGCGTATTTGCGTGCAATCGTACAGCTCCTTGGTGCAACCCTCTCTACAGGACGTCCATGAGCAGTTGCTCGTACCTGGACTCAACGGATCGTTCATGGACGCGATGCTTGAAAAGAGATTCGTTAACGACGAGATTTACGGGGAGACAAAGACCAGTTTGCCGACTATCCCGTTGACTATCACGAACAGGGGTTTGGTGCACGTCGAAAAATACGTGTCACGAGTCTAGTCCATGGAGCTCTCGATTCCCGTTCTCATTTCGCCCGAATGGGCTTCGGTTACAGAAATTATATACCGGTGTAGTAATATTGTAATACAGAGCGTCTGGTAATCTTAGAGTTCCTTGAAAAGAACGATTCCTGGCGTTATTCTGGGAAACCTTTTTCTTTACAGATTCGCGATTCGACGACTCACTTTTAACCCTTTGCCCTCAAATGGTAACTCTGAAGCACCACTAAAAATAGCCGCAGCGCAGTTTAAAACAATTTTTACATGCTTGTGTCAAAGAAATTCGTAAAAATTGAATTATTGCAAGGACGAGTAATAGTTGAAAGAACTTCATATTTATCAGATGAAATATATTGTGCAGAATGAAAATATTATAGGTCAGAAACAATGCCTTGGGTTTGGAGTTAGAACAGCTTCGAGTACAAAGGGTTAACTAGAAAACCAGAACATTTCTTCTGATTTAGGATATTTTCATTCCACATGAATTATTTCATCTTATGTATAAAGGATTTTCTTTTTACCGTTATTCGTCGTTACAACACTGAAATTTTTATTAATTTCTTAAATGTAAAGATAGCGACGTTCAAATTATTTTAAGTAATAGTGTGCCAATTTTTCGTGGTGCCTCAGACTCGCAACTCGAGTGCAAAGGGTTAAGTTATTCACGGTGGAACGACGGGGTACTTTAACTATACTAATATACACTGCTTAATCTCTTCGAGGCTCGGTGGTATAAAAAGTGTCCCCCCTTTTAAATTTCGTAATTTATTGTAATGATATATCGATCTCTAGTCACGCATAAAATGGCCTGTAAAAAGGTCGAGCGAAAACAGCTTAGCACGGAACGTGTTAAGGAACTCGAACATTTTTGCGACACCCTGTACACACAGTTCGATGAAATAAAATATTTTCTCTAAACGACCTTAAGTTGTGATTCGTAACTGAATATTTGTCTATGCAAAGTAAGTTTACAATAAACCGATTAATCTAGAATTTTATGATAAATAGTCGCGGGTGCGTGAAAAACTTGTGAACGCAGATATTAAGATTTAAATTATCTTTCTTTTTTGAAGAAAATGTTTATATTAAATTTAGTGAAATACTTTTTGTTATTTGTAATTTGATTTGGAATAAAGGGGATATTTCCGAAATTATGGTACGTGCGACCGAGTGGAGAGTTTCCATGTAAAAACAAGGGTGTCAGTGTAAATTATGGTAGCTGTGATCGAGGTAAAACGAAAAAACATTTGTTTAATGTCACGTTTTCAAGAGAAATGAGTTTGAAGACCCGTCAAGTACGCGTGCTCTAGTACATGCAGTAAGTAGAAACGGACAGGCACGGTCAGACGCGTCAGCCGATTTTTGTCGAATCGCATTCGTACCTCCTGAATTTCCAATCTCGATTTCTTTGAAAACATGGCGTCGAACAGAAAAATGTTATCTCTGTTTTTAGACTTGTTTCTGCACATGGAATTATCGTTTGTACCATTATTTCTGAAACATTATATATAATATGTTATATTACATATATTGTAGTATATCATACTGTATTCCAATGGCACACAGAACGTAATTTTAATTTATTTAAATCTAAAAATCTGCAGCAAACAAACTTGGGTAAATAATATATACGAAAGTCATATGTATACGTTCACAGGGATAGAAACCGTTGACTAATTGAAAAAAACAATTCTTTTAGACAAAGAAATTTGGAAATAGAAAATCAATACTGTTTGATTTTAAAGAATATAATTATTTTAGACAAAGTAACTTGGATATAGAAAAGCAACGTTTTTAGATAAAGTAATTTGAAAATAGAGGATCAACTATTTTTGGATTTTAAAGAACATAATTCCTTTGGAGAAAATAATTTAGAAATAGAAAATCAGCACTGTTTGATTTTAAATAACATAATTCTTTTAGAGAAAGTAACTTGGAAATAGAATATCAACATTTTCAGATAAAATAATTTGAAAATAGAAAATCAATTTATTTTGATTTTAAAAAACGTTATTACTTTAGACGAAGTAATTTGGAAATTCAAAATCAGTCTTCCTCTATGCGATTTAATTTTATATCAAAATAATTTGGACACCATTTATTTTATTTAAAACAATTACAAAATGAAGATATTTAAATTTACTTAGGCAGCAGGAATTTAATAAATGTTTCAGTTAATTTCTCTAAAAATCCGTCCGAGTAGACTTAATATTATATTCTGATGTGGATTTCATACGAATCATCTGTGTCGGTAGTATTACGATTTCGCTGTACAGGGTGAGTCACCAAACGTTTGCACCTCAAATTTCTTTGTTGTTTCTAAAGATACGTAAAATATGGTAAGGACAAAGTTGAATGGTACAATGGGGCTGACACGATGCTATAAAAAAAATTTTGTTTTTATGTCATTTTTTTAGAGATATCAAGGTCACTTTGACATTTTTTAAATGGAACCACCCTTTTTTAAACACCTACAATGATAGTCCCTTTCATTAGGAATTCAGTGACTATATTATTCCAAGGTCATTCAAGGTGAAGGACAGAAAAACGTATGAGATTTAGAATATGAAAGCAGAATCCGTTTATCATGGTTGACTTGTGGTAAATAGTAAACATACTATGGTCGTGGTTAAAGTAAACATACTAAGGTCCTTCAATGTTACTGTTATTCAGCATTCTTATTTACTATCAGTATGTTCCCAAACGCGATTCCGCTATGTCTTATTCAATGATTGAAAAGTGTGATATGATCACTATTTACTGTGAACGTAGACAAAATGCAGTGCAGGCTCGATTACTTTATGAAGAAAGGTACCCCGAGCGAAACACTCCTTCTAGACAGACTTTCATCAATACGTACAGGTTGTTTCGAAATACTGGAAGCGTACATGCAAGACAGTACAAACGGAAGAATCCCACGACCAATGAAGACAATGAAATTACTATTTTAGCAGCTATAGCTGTCAATTCTCACGTGAGTACGAGAAAAATTTCTCGGGAAGCAGGCATAAATCAAAGTAGCGTAATACGAATTCTGGCCCGACATAAATTTCATCCGTTCCACATATTGCTCCATCAAGAATTGCGCGGGAATGATTTTCAAAATAGAATTAACTTTTGTCAATGGGGATTGCTTCAAAATCATTCAAATAAACAAATACCACCTCGGATGTACTTATCAGAGTTCAAGGTTCCTTCAGAGCTCGTTTACATCAATGTATCGACGTAGACAGCCATCATTTCGAACATTTGTAAAATGCAGGTATTCTGCTTTCATATTTTAGTTTTATAATTTTTTTCTGTCCTTGACCTTGAATGACCTTGGAATAATATAGTCACTGAATTCCTAATGAAACGGACTATCATTGTAGCTGTTTAAAAAATGGTGGTTCTATTTAAAAAAATCAAGGTGACCTTGATATCTCTAAAAAAAAAAATGACATAACAACAAAATTTTTGTATAGTATCACGTCAGCCCCATTGTACCATTCAACTTTGTCCTTACAATATTTTACGTATCTTTAGAAACAATAAAGATATTTGAGGTGCAAACGTTTGGTGACTCACCCTGTATATAAACTATGATTGGATTACTTATTCGTCCGTGCATTATCTGGATAGCCAAGTGGTATCTAAGTAACTGAACACCCATTCGTGAAAACCGGGCATGTCAAGAGCTCCACTACAGATCGAAGAAGTACTCGTACTTGGAATCTTTGATCGCTTGGTTAGAATGCCGTGTGAAGAAGACAATTCGCTTGTACGTGGAGTTTTAGAAGCTCGTGTGTGAACGTCGTCGTACAAGTGGGTAGGTGATTAACTCGAGACACTGAGACACTGAGAATTCCGTGAATTGTTGACGCAAAGTGTTGTTTCGTGGATCGAAAGTGGCTCGCTAATGTTTCGACGACTGTGAAATCACTGTGTCAAGGTTTCGTGAACACCGAAAGTCTAGCCAACAAATTTAAAAGCGTCTTAGTGCTAGTGGCAGTGAACACTTCATAGTGAAAATTATTAATTAATAACGCACGACACACGGACATATTATGTTTAGCTAATAATAGTCAAGATAACACTGTGGAATATTATGCTCGACCGTGGCTGTTAAAATCAATTAGCGAGAGTAAACCTCAATTATCGATAAATTGACTGGGAATTACTCGCGTAACGGGAGAATTATAATACGTATAACGACTAAATTGGGTATTATCATATAAAGTTACGTATTTAGATGTACACAATTAAAAATCCACTGATCCGGTATGCGAGTTTTCTAATACGTGTTACTAACGTTGTCTGACCAATGCTAGCCACTTTCACTTGTAAAAATATTGAGCATCTGCTATCTGCTTATTACTATTCTTTTTTGTAATAATACATAATTAATTTGCATAGAAGAAAATTGATACGGTACAATTTCGAATGTTTTCGAATTTTATCATAATCAATGTATATCAGACACGTCGTCCTTGACAATGTACGACCAAATGAACGAAATTAATCTCACTTTCACTACTTCGACTTTTTACAAAATGTTCTGAGTGTCCTGTTTGAAGTAAATTGTACAATTATCTAAGATATTTTTTGTTATAGAAAACAATGTACAAAGTTCGACTCACTTGCTTATCAGAATGACAACTTATTATAATTATAAATCTTGTCTAGGTGATTGTGGAGTGACCTCTATCTTTCTTAAAATGAAACTACGTATGTTTATTTAAATAATGAATCACAACATAATTTAGACGTAAAATACATTAATAAATCGAAGTCGGCTAGAATTTTTCGCATGAAAGATAAGCGAAGATACTTGCTTTTATAAACTTGGTTTTCTCTTTTTATTATATATTCTTATGCAAGTTGTCTTGAACTTGTGTAACCATTATGGAGCATTATTGACAGTGAACGATTTTCATAGATGTTTAAAAAGCAAACATTCTCTATGTGACTACGTAAAAATTTTTAATTTATTAAACAATAGCTAATTTGAAGTTTTAGAAGGACGTCTGTGTAGACAAGATCTGTTTGTAAATAAAGTTTGAAGTTAAAATTAATATTGTTTTATTAATTATCATTCCGTCTTCTCTAGTTTGTGTATGCGGGAGGGATTTAAAATAACTGTAATGTGCAGGTGGTATATAATGTAATATATCCATTAAGTTCTTATATTTTAGGTTTGTGAGTGGTCTCGTTTTTTTTATATAGTGGTGCAATATTTTGAATGGTGCATCCTCGTTCATTGTCGTTTTATAGAATAACTTATATGGATCGCTTCTCAAAAATCTCATCCAACGTATTTTATACTAATTTACTCTTTGACCGTCAGTATTTTTTGGCCTTTTAAAAGTCGCGTTTTCTAGAGGCTTAGTTGAAATTAACTCTTAACGTTTCATTTCATTTGAATGAACTTATTTTTTCGACACTTTTTAAAATTCGATTGTTACTTTGATAATTAAGCATAAAACTGGAATCTTATAAAATTTTGTTGCATAATATTTTCCATATCCAATTGAAACTCTCACAATGGGACTTACGCCACTTTCAAAATAAACTTTTTCATCACTTCATTAACTAGCAAATTTTCGTGTTACAAAATCTCAATGATTTTAAATATATTAGTAACGAGTTGCTTCAGAACGAAAAGATCATGTGAAAATGTAACTATTATGGTAGCTGACTCGATTTTTTTTCAAAATGGACTTACGCCACTTTCAAAATAAACGGCTCATTTTATAGTTTCATTCGTAAGAAATGTTGTCATTTTGACAAGGCAGTAATCAGCAATCGTTGTCAGTGCTCGGTGAATTTGGTGTTAACGATGGTTCGTTTCATTGTCAGCAAACATTCGAATTCTTGGGAACTGGTATCAAGAAGTAGTCTGAGCACTCGAATCGTGGAATACTAATTATAAGCACGAGGGGGTGACGAAAGTGCGAAGGAGTGTCACCGGGTTAGGAATACGTTCGATTTGCTCTAGACCAGCTCGAATACCGTGAATACAAAGACACCAGTTGCGTCGATCTTAGCACGTCTCCGTCTAGTGCCTCTTTAGTGGCTCTATTACATCGATATATCGATAACGCTGTGGTTCACCGAGGCACCGAGCGACGAGACCAATTTACGGCATCGTTTCTTATCGCGATCGTTCGCATCGATCTTCTGCGAATGCTCGCATAATTTTTCAGTGATGCGTCGAGAGACGTCAATCGAGAAGTAATTCTCAACCCTTTGCACTTCAAGGAATTTTAACCAGTTAACTGTGATCGACGAGTATACTCGTCATGGAGAAGTGGCACGATTTTGTGTATTGACGAGTATACTCGTCATGCGTATGAAGTAGTGACCATTGGCTATTTAAATTGTAATTTTTCAGAAAAATAAAACGTATTCTCAAATTTCAAGATGTTTAGAATATTTTGAGGCCATGGCGGAATAAAACAAGCAAATAAAAAATATAAATAATTTGAGATGAACTCGTGTTTATTATAAAATTGTTTAGTAGCAATAGTAAACTAAGTTGTTATTCAACGAGCCATTCTCTTAATTAATAACCTAAGTTAATCATTTTATTTTTATAATATTTAATATTTAATATATAGGTTTTATATACGATACAAAAATATATAATATGGAAATAATTTTTATATTATTGCTATAATATATAATATTTTATAGATAATGTTATATTTTATAGAACTCATTCGTTAAGAATTTTATTAAACATTTCAGTCTTCAATCAATTCCGAGACAATACTCCTGGTATTCTATTTATTTATTTAATGAATGAAAGAAGTACAATTTTCTATTATATAAAATTATAGATTGCTCATAGGTATTATTTTGATAGCGATTAATAAAGTTTCATGTTAGTTATACTTTTGATCTTTTAAAAGTTTCAAGAATTTTTCTTGTTGTTCAATTTTTACAAAACATTGTAGGATTTAATTATTGTACTTCAATGTTTTTTTCAATCCTCCAAAAATCAATAGCAAAACACATTGTGGAACGGTTTTGTAATGCAGCAATGAAATTACAATGTTCGATCAACCGTTTAGTAGCTGTTCAATATTTACGTAACTTGTACAGCTGTAACATCGATGGTAATCGATATCTACTATCACAAATAATGCACATTTTCTTCGATTGACATAAGCTTTCGTATTAACCAAATATAAGGCCACTGCTTAAAGAATACTGCGACATTTGTATACACGTCTCATTTTGTAAATCGATTTCCGGGTTCTTCGTTTAAATATTGATTGTAGCTTAGTGTATTGAGCTTGCGATCTTAAGAGTTTAATGCCGAATAAATTTTTCAATTCCAAAGGACGTGAAAGAATGATAACTAGATTACGAATATGTTACGTTCATGTAAAAAACGAGTAGGTAAAATTTAAAACAGTATAATGATTAAAAGGATTGACAAATATGGATATATTACTCTGAAGTTGTTAAAATTATTGAAAAACGAAAGAACTTTCTATTTCCCTTGGTTTCTTACAAATTCCACAGCAAATTTTTAATTTACGTCTAAGATTTGCAGTCTGTTAACAAATTTATGTGTTCTTTTTACCTCAACGTTATTTCATATTATACAAAAATAAAAACAGATTATAGGAATCATCGATCAATGTCTATAAGAATAACAGATTTGTATCTTACTCTTCAGATGTATTTTTTAATAAATCACCTTTGGGAAATTGGGAATTTTCCCTGGTTTCTTACAATTACTGCAGAAAACTTTTAATGTAGGTCAAAGGTTTGCAGTCTGTTAACAAGTTTATGTGTTCTTTTCATCTTAACGTTATTTTATTTCATACAAAAGTAAAAAGAGATTGGAAATTATTGATCAATGTTTATAAAAATGACAGATCTTGCTCTTGCATTGTTTTATTTTTTAATCAATCGCTTCTGTGAAATTAAAAACGTGGAATTTCTCAAATAAATATTGTAGCAATGCTTTCCTCGCTGTTTCAGTAAATTCAGTACCGACTGACAAACACTTTGAACTGTGACATAAGCAAAGAACGTAATTTGCTGGTAAGTGCGATTTGACGATTCACAGAGACGCAGGTGGTAAACATACAGTTCATTCGTGGATCATCAAAGCATATGTTTTTATTAAAAACAATTCGTGATACGCAATACTGCCAAACATACGCGAGTCCGAATTATAGTTAATCATATCGAAACCGGTTTCAACAATGTTACGTAATTGTTTATGTTTACACAATAGTAACACGAATTACAAAAATGTAACACGAATGTCCGTTGTAGTTTTTATGTTAATAGTAGTTTTCCTCAGGCTAATCTTCTTCGTGAATTAAAGCTGAAGGTTTCTCCTACAAGCTGCACTAATTAACTTTTGTGGGACTTCAGGGCTACAGAGGTTATTGTTATTTTTCCGTGCATAGACACCTCGATGAACTCTTTGAATTTAAAGCAGCTTTCACGACAACTTTACGAAATAAGGCTTTACGTATGATTTTTGGAGATTGTAAATCTCTTGTTGCAAGATACCTGAAGCGAGTATGTAAATAGAAGTTTAGAAGCTACCAGTAACTGAAAAATAACTAAAAACTTAATCTACGATTGAATTGTTTAACAATATTGTTTTTTTGCTTTCACAAAATTTTTTGATCGTAGTGTACGTTAATATTTTAGCTTCGAAGGGGAAATCCTAATTTTGCCGAGGATTTTGTGCACATCCGTCATTGCGGAACGCCGACAGAAATCCCCTGCAGCGATTGGTAAGCGATTGTAGCGAAATGTAAAACTGATATTTCTTTCCGTTGAAATGACGTTCGTGTACAGCATAAATTTTTTCCTGGTTATGCGTGGCGCAGTCGTAATTTGCGCGGCGAAACGTTCTGTTCACCGTTTAACATTTTATTTGTATAAAATCGATGACACACGCATATGTTCTTCCGACTTTGTTCATCCCCCGCTTTCTCTGTTGTTTTTCTTTGTTGGAAAAAATCAAGTAAGCGTGTGATAACTAAATCGATAAAATGTAATGGCTGTGTAGGCTGGAGTGTTCGTAGGTCTACTAGATGTGAATTTGTTTGCAAATATAACACGAAGATACAGTAATCAATTTATTTTTAGCCAAATTCAATTTTAATAGAATCTACTTTGTGTGCGAATTGGAAAAGAACTTCTAAAATAGACTTCTGAATATAACTGACACGCGCGTCTGGCTATAACACACCATTTCTACTTACAGGAAAGCTTCACCGTTTGCCATAACATTGTCATTGTAGCTAAAGTTATTATAACCATCTTTATCACTAAAAATTTTACAGAGAAGACAATTTTTATTAATTAAAATTAATATTAAATATTAACTACAGACGAACAACATTTGATTTCGTCTAAAAAGAAAGGCATAACATTTATATTTGTTAGACTTTATTTAAAATCTTCAACAGGAGGCTGACTTGTCATAATACGGTATCGGGAGAATGGTTATTTAACCTTACTACTTTCTCAAACAAATAGATAATGAAAAGTAATATATAGGGCAAGGCACTAACTATTGTCACTTGGAACAACTCCGAAAGTGTGATAGTATTAAAAAAGTTTTCGAAACGAAAGCTGCACGGTACGACATGAGTCTTAGTATGACGTCAATCTTTTGTTATTACGTTTTGATACTTGTCGAGATGAATCGAATGATGTGCAACATTGAGATTTTTAAAGGCGAACAAAGGTCATTTATGTCAATAAAGACGAAATAAACTTACGTTTACAGAAAGTATTAAAAATTATTGAATTACATCGAATTACTTGCTGTAACCATTCTGTCTCGCATATCTGCAGACGAAGTTAAGACTTTTTTTACAAACAATGTCTTTTAACGCGTTCCATGACAAACTGTTTTTGCTTGACCTTTCATTCAGGCTATTTTATGCATGACTAAAGGTTGATATATTATTACAAACTTATTTGCTTTCTTCTGTATTGCATTTTTTGTCTCATTGTTTTGGTGGAAGTATATTCTTTAGTCATACGTTTATTGTAAAATATATCTTTGCAACGCATTAAATAAAAACGTCATCGTGTACCATCGATGGTACACGTGATAGGGTATCTGTTAAAAACCCCATAAGTCAAAGTTCAAAGGTGTCAAGTCTGGAGAACGAGTCGGTCGCAATAGAATAAAAAATATTACTCGGTACACGATAAAAAAAATTGCATCATCACATCGATATTGATGGCAATCACTTTGAATACTTTGTGCGTATATTTACTTCGTCTTTATTGCTATAAATGACCTTCGTTGACCTTCAATGACCTTAACGACCTCACTGGATTCACGTCAATACCTACTATTAGAAAACAAGTACCAAAACATAGCATCCGATCTAAAAAAAGACAATGACCTTCGTATCTCTGAAGCAACTGCACCGAGTAGCAAAAGATACTATCATATTTTTAGAATTATTATAAGTGGCAAGAGTTAGTGCCTCTCCGTATCTAATATATAATTAAATCAAATTTTTTATTACACAGTGTGTTCTAAGAATGTTTGAGAACCTCGAATGGAGTGATTACTGAGCTTATTTTGAAGTAACTTGTTCCTAAGCGAAAATTTCCTTCTCGGCTTTGTTAAGAAACTAGTAACGAAAAAGTGAGGGCCGATCCGTTTGCATTAACTGTGCTCTGATTGGTCTGCGTTTTTCGTTAATAATTTCTTAACATAATCGAGTAATTTTCGGTAAGGACAAAGTTTCTACCAATTATCTCGGGGACCACTGTTTGTAAGGTTTTCTGACATTTTGAGATATCCTGCACAATTAATACTAAACACTGAATGCTAACTATGCTTACTATATATATAGTGACTCTTATTAATATTCGGACATTGTGCTACTCAAAAAGTTGTTGCTAGTTTCGATGGTTTGCAATAGTAAATTTGGAGTTAGTGTTTTATAATATAACAGAACATTCATTGTAGTTTATAATAACAGAAATTTTATATGTTTGTTGCACATACTTTTCTGAATATCAAACAGTGAACTAAATTATGTCGAAATTTATCGTCGCAAAAATACTCGGACGCTTGACAAACTATAACATTTAAACATGAAAATTATTAACATAAGCAATAATTAATATTTCGTTGAATAGCTTCTAGCTTTAATTACGTGTCGCAACCGCTTAGGCATATTGTCTATAACATTTCGTAATTAACTTAGCGGTATACGTCTCCATTCTTCAATTAATCATTTTTCTAATACTTCCTTCGATCTTATCGGTGTTGTTCGAATTTTCGTGTCCAAAAAATCCCATACATTATCAATGGGATTCAAGTCTAGTGACTGTGGTGGCGGATGTAATACTTTTGGACAATTATATAAAAGGTATTCTTGAATTATTCTGGCTTTATGTTTAGGATCATTATCATCATAATATTTAAATGTGTGTTCTATATCCATTGTGATCGCACTTTTCTCAAGATTTTTTTTTTAAATATTTAGATACTTAAATTTATCTAAAATTTCTTCTATAAAAACAAATTGTCCAACTCCTTTAGATGAAGTACACCCCCACACCATAGTACTTCCACCACCGTGCTTTATTGTTGGACTTAAAGGCTATGGCCGGGTTTGTAGGTAATTGTCGCCCCCGACGGTATTTTGATCGAGCTTGGAATATGTCATAGCCTACCCAAAAAGAC
>CM052093.1:5370473-5399357 GCA_028453745.1 Agapostemon virescens | reverse complement strand
GGAAGTGCACCCACATCTGCAAGTAATTTAGATCAGGTGGTGGAACCGCCCGATCGTGTCGGAAGCGTAACTAAAATGGTCACTTGTACAGCGTTCGACCTTTTATTATCTAAGGGTTCGTCGAGTCGAAGGAGGTGTAGCCCCTATGCCTTGGGTCGGCCGGCAATGATTGACAGATGTGGCGGTGACAGGCCCACACCGTAGCCTTAAGAATCTAAAATCAAAGAACCAAGGCCCAGGGTAACAATAGTGACTTCCTGTCATAAAAGTTCGCCCAGCGCTAACCGTCCAACTATAATTGGGCCGTATTTTATCAACGGTACGCAAACTGGGCAGAAGTATGCTGAATTTTTAGAACATATTCTACCAAGTTTATTAGAAGATGTACCAGTTAGGGACCGACTAGTATTATGGTATTAACACGGTGGGTGTCCAGCACACTTTTCCCATATTGCAAAACATGTCCTGAACGAAAAATTCCCAAATCGTTGGATGGAACGCAATGGACCTGTATCATGGCCGGCTCGTTCACCCGATCTCACCCCACTTGATTTTTTCTTATGGGGGACATTAAAGGGTACGGTTTATCAAAAGCAGCCCACGACGCCAGAAAATATGAAGGAACGAATAATTGCAGCATATGCTGATATGAAACCTGAAATCATCGAAAGAGCTGTACAACTTGTCATTTCGACATTTCGAACATTTATTGCAGTAATAAATGTGATTATTTACAAGTTCAAGTTCATGGATGGTTGAAATCTGAAATGTCGCTGAAAGAAAGTGTAATTAAATTAATTAGCAAATTTTAGAGTTCACGGTCATTTCAAGGTCGTGCTATTAAACATGGTTGTATGCACAATAATGTTTGCTATAACATACAACAACAAAAACTGTGTATATATATGTGAAAAATCACGAGTAACCTTGGAGAAACGATTAAAAAATTACAATTTACAGAAAACAATTCTTCCATCTGATTCGTCTTTTGAAACCATTTAGATTACGTTAGCAACATTTTTCGTATTTTCAGAGGTAGTGGAGATATTTAGGTGTCCTGTTTTAGACGAATCACCCTGTATATTACTGCTAAACAATGTACTCGTAAAAGCTTGAATTTCTAAAAAAAAAAAAAAAGAAAAACCATAGGTAATAGAGAAAAACGACTTTTGGTGCCTATGTTGATTGCATAAGAGTCTATAATAATCCTCAATAGGTTATCAGAAAAGTAATCAGATAGGGTTAGAAGGAAGTTAAGTAACGTATGATAGTGTAATAAATTGTAATGACCATTCCATTTTCATCGGTCAGAATCTGCCGGCAAATCACCGGGAAACGTATTGTCCACATGGTATGCAAGTTTTCCAGCCTTCGAGATCGCGTTGACCTCAAAGGCGGACGTCCAGGTGAAGGCTGGACAGAAATCATTCGATTCGAAGGAACGTCGATCGAGCGTGCACCACGATAACGGGGGGGGGGGGGGGACTTCCTGAATACGAGGATCCTAGCTACGGAGCGGGTATGTATTATGAATCATTCGGTCGATCGATGCTGTCTAATCATCCGGAAGAAAGAGAGAAAAGTAGTGACCTCTAGAAGAGGATTCGTGGGGGGTCGCATGCAACGACACAGAACGAAAACGAGAAACACCGACAAACAGACGATAAACACGGTTGTGAGGAAGAAGGGACCGATTGTTCACCTCTCCTGGACTCAACGTCGATGGTGACACACTCGGCTGGCCGAGTGTCGAACTGCATGAAGATGGTGGTGAAGGCGGGGTCGATGACGAAGGGGACCAAGAAGAGGAAGGCAAAGAGGCTGAAGGTGCTGAGGAGGATGAAGAACGCGGTCGTGTAGAACAGCAGCTTCTGCAGGAACGTCTGCTTCTCCTTTTCGTCCGCCATCTCGGAGAACAAACGGCAGTGCTCGTTTCAGTGGTGCACCTGGTTGACGTCGTGGTCGTCGTCGTCGGCGTCCTCGTCGTGCTCGCTGGCCGTCGTCACGTTGGACGTCGATGAGGCGAAACGATCTAAGAACGTTCCCTTTTCTTTTATTTTTGGTTTCTCTTTTCACCGTGCATCTCGCTCATTATCGCGATTAGAGCAACCGAGCTGTCCGCGGTCGACGGTCGCAGCGTTCCTCTTGTACTGCGCGTTTAATACTTTAGCTGCCACGTCACCCACGTAAGGGTGACGGAATTATTTTTACGATTTTTAGATGAATTTTCACGTCAATATATATTCATTGTATCCAATTTGACGGTGGTCCGGAAAATGCAAGAAGGTCGGAAAACAGTGTCATAGGTTTTATTTTTTCAATTTTTATTTCACTCGATAAGTCGCTCCGATTTTATGCAATTTTTTTGGCTGCTACTTCGGCAGTCAATGTATTAAAGTTATGTTTCTTCGTGTTTTCGCGAACCCCACCTTGGTCGCTACCCGTAGATACGAGATTCAGAATTATACAGACGCGTTTCTCGTTTCCCTGATTTGAATCGTATGACCGAAAGCATGAGACAAATGCGATCTCTGTTAACACGCTCCACCGGTACTGTACCACCGGTGGCACACAATAGACATATTTTATAATAAGTTTATACGCGTAAGAATAGTTTATGAATATTAGTATGTACGCAGTGTTATACAGTAGCTGAGGAAACTATTCGGACACTCTTCAAACCTAAATAACTTTTTTTTAAATTCGACCAAACGTCTTGACTTTTCTTGAAGTTGTATTGATTTAATGAATGATATGCGAAATAAATTTTGTAAATATTGGAATTGATATGAATTACATCACCAATAAAAAAAGGGACTTTTTAAACATTTTTTGCTTGAGCCACGTACTAAAAATTTTAAAGACGCATCTGGTAGATCTATGATAGTTATACACGTGCATATCATTTACTAAATCAATGCTTCTAGTTGCTCCAGAAAAGTAAAGTCGTTTGGTTAAATTTTTAAAAAGTTATTTAGATTTAAAGAGAGTCCGAATACTTTCGTAAGCAACTGTAGATCGAAAGAATGAGATGGAACGAAGCTAATAAATTTGTAACAATATATGAATCTTTAGTTACATGTTGAATGGCCTGTATGAAAAGTCGAGCAAAAGTTGCTTGGCACGGAACGTGTTAACTTGCTGAAATTAATAATGTTAATTTTCTGTATGATATAACTGAGACGATTTGCAGAACTTTTATTCTATATATCATATAGAAAGTAAATGCAATTAATTTTAAAAAGTTAAAAAAGATTGCATTTACTTCTTCCTTTTAGTCATAAGAAGAGAATTAGTTGTAAAATGTATTCGTTTATAGTGTGACGTCAATGGTGCTGGAGGGGGAGAGATCTTGTCCAGGGATGTGAAGAGGTTAACCAGACAAATGTTATCCGTAAGTTATTAACCCTTTGCACTGCCAGCAATTTTAATTCCACAATCGATACATCTTCTTGTCGTAGAATAATTCCATTGTACGTGGTTCATTTCCTTTCGCGCGTATCAGATTTCTTACTATTAACACTTTAACTGCCCATCCAACAGCCTTAAAAATTCTACAAAATCAACGTGATTTATTTAATGCAGCAACAATTGAAAACTTAAAATGTCTGACACATAGTTATCCTTCAACCATCTTGTGGTCTTCAAATATGAACTAAATTGAGTGCAACGAATATATTAATGTACAAATTTATTTTTAAACATGGACAAATAATTCAGTAACATGAAAATTGTTTTGAATCATAATCTGACAATTTATAATGTCAGATGAGCCATTGGAGTGCCGAGGCTTAAATGTTTCAAAAACGAATTTGTATGCTCATCGTATCTAATATATTCAACTAACAATAGAAGAAACCATTGATTGTCGAATACAAATCTCGTATTAAAAGATAAATTACACCACCTTTCCGGAAGATTTATTACACTTTTCCTCCAATAACAGTGTGTGATTGTATTGGGTTGTTCGGAAAGTAATTTCGTTTTTTCCTGACAGAGGATTTAATTGTATTTTGTTGTACCCAACTTCACACTGAAGCCGCATAATCATTATATGTTTTGAGAGCTGATATAGCAAAGCTTGTGTGTGAAAAAGTCCAATTGATTCTACGCAGTAGTTTTTGGTCGATGCCCTTTTAAATATGGAGAGCAATAAGCAGCATTTCCATCATATTTTACTTTTTTACTATAGAAAAGGTAAAACTGTTGTTCAAGCCAGAAAGAAATTAACCGATGTGTATGGAGAAGATGTGTTGACAGTACGCCAGTGCCAGAACTGGTTTGCAAAATTTCGATCCGGCAATTTTGATGTCGAAGATGCACCACGTTTTGGAAGGCCGGTTGAAACTGATAAAGACACGATAAAGGCATTAGTTGATGCAAACCAGCGAATAACAACACGTGAGATCGGTGAGAGATTAAATGGATCAAAGGCCTGGGTTTAACCTCGAAGCTCGATATATGGATTCCCCATGTTCTCACGGAGAGAAATTTGTGTCGGCGCGTTGACCTCTGTGATTCGCTTCTCAAACGTCACGAAAATGATCGATTTTTGAAGCGCATCATTACTGGGGACGAAAAATGGGTTGTATATAACAATGTCAAACGCAAGAGATCGTGGAGCAATAAAGATGAACCGACTCAAATCATTTCCAAAGCCAATATCCATCAAAAAAAGGTGATGCTGTCTGTTTGGTGGGATTTTAAAAGAATCGTTTTTTTTTGAGCTTTTACCGGATAACACAACAATTAATTCGGAAGTCTACTGTCATCAGCTGGACAAACTGAATGATGCACTTCAACAGAAAAGGCCAGAACTAATCAACAGAAAAGGTGCAGTGTTCCACCAAGATAATGCGAGACCTCATACAAGTTTGGTTACTCGTCAAAAGCTTTTAAAGCTTTAATGAGATACAATGCCACACCCACCATATTCTCCAGATGTGGCACCTTCGGATTATTATTTGTTCCGGTCACTGCAAAATTTTTTAGACGATAAAACCTTCACTTTAAAGGAGGAGGCCAAAAACCACCTCGATCAGTTTTTTACCAGCAAAGACCAAAAATTTTATGAGCGTGGAATCATGCTACTACCAGAAAGATAGCAAAAGGTATTGGACTAGAATTGCCAATATATAATTTAATAAAGTATTTGTTCATTATACGAAAATTGTCTTTCATTTTCATAAAAAGAAACGAAATTATTTTCCGAACAACCTAATACAACGTATTCGAACGCGTTCTTCTTTTCCGCATGAGATTTGAACAGTTAACGAGAAGATCCTGACCGAATTGCGTTATGCAGAGATTTATTCGCGCAAGAATTGTTCTCGCGAACAAAAAGTGGAACAGAATCCGTTAGCGAGGGAAAAACTCTCGATCTTTGTAAAACTCTCACGGTGTGAATCAAACTTTGTCGGGAAAGAGAAGCGACGCCTGGCAACCGGAGAATAGTAAAAGTTCCAACCGCAAAGGCATCGAAATAGAATTATTTGCCTATGGTATTACAGGAAGACTTGAATGAGAATGGGTTCGCGTATCGTGCGGTTCGTTCATTGTCATGATAATTTCATACGCCTAAATACTACGAAATTGGCACGTGTCGGTTGCATGAATGGAGGGACAGCTACCTGAATCGTAATCCAGGGCCCAAATAGCTTCATCTTATTCGGAAAGCAGTAAACTGCGAGATATCCAAGCACATAGCACTTAACGCGTCAAATGCCGACTACAAAAAGTCCTACTACATCAAAGTTGCTTAGTTAACAACGGGTTTACGGGTTTAATATTTTTTTACTTTATGATTTTCGAAATTGTAAGAATGCATTCGTGAGAAGTTATTCAATATATTTATTTCTTCGAGTATATATTGTTAAAAGAATGGCTAAAAAATATGACAGTCACGTTCGCGTTGCTTTTATAAAGGAATATTATAAATTAAGTCGCTTTCAGTGCTCTGTAAACTTAGTGTTAATAAAACTGAATGTGGGAAGTCAAAATTTATCATAGTAGACGCTACTCTTTTATAGTCTGAACAACCTAGCAAAATTCAGAGCTCTTTAGCACGAAACTTACTGCAGCGGGTCAAATGATCCTTTCCAGATTTTTTATTTTACAAGTATTGAAGTTACAAAATTGCATTCATCAGAAGTTATTGAACAAACTTATTTTTTCGAGTATATATTACTAAAAGAATCAAACGAATCGGTTCTAGATCTCTAAAACTGGGTCAACCAAATAACAACATTACAATTTCACAATTATATACTATTTAAACAGTCAGTGAATAATTTGTTTCGTAAAATAAATATTCTAAAATCAAGATCTGCCATACTGTCTACTACATTAATTGGTAAAATATAAATTCGTTGGGACATTAAAATTATTTCTGAATTACAACATTTCCGAATTATTAAAATTATCAAAAAAGAGAGGAAACATTTTTATTGGGTTTCTACTCCCAGTAATTAATTTAAAAAATGTTCATCTTGCATAAATATCCACAGCTACCTTTTCAATTTTTTTAACTAAAATTTCATACGTTCGCTACTAATGAGCTATATAAAAAATTGACTACGCGGGGAACAACGCGTTGCAGATATTTTTATGTCAGGAAATGAGTTGATACTTAACAAGCTGTGATATATTCATGGCGCCTGGCGCACGAAGCCATGCAATATCCGTGTGCAGATAAACCGCCGTTCCATTCCGAGTTTAGCGTGTGTATGCAACTAGATAACTGAACATCACTAAACGTAAAGTCACACTTTCGAGATGCACCCGAAGTATTAAAGGTGGATAACCGTTTGAACTCTTGGAGAATGAGTACATAAACCCAACTTTTTTAAAGTGCAATGCCGCGATAGAAAGTTTTTCCACTTTTTTTCTGTTTTTATAATAATACGATAGCACGGCGTACTTATGTAACAAATGCGAACAATTTTTTCCCAAAAGTTAATCCTTTGCATTCCAAGCAGTTTGAAAATCCTTACTCCGAGGCATTTTTTCCTCCAAGAAAAATTCCATTGTACACGGTTCATTTTCTTTCGTTCGTATCAAATTTGTTACTACTAATCGTATGCGCAACACTTCTAAATAGTTTTAAAAATATAGAAATAAAAATCTTCTCTTTTTCTACAATGAATGAATAAATTTAAAAGGATATCGTGTTTCAATCTTGATTGCAATATGCCTATGTAGACAGTGGATTTTATGCATTTATGATAAAAATGAGTAACTTTAAACAGTGAGAATGTTTACTGAACTAAAAAATATTGTCATATTATTGTTAACCTATTAAATATTAACCCCTTGCCATATTATGACGAGTCAGACTCGTGTTGAGGATTTTAAATAAAGTCTAATAAATATGAATATTATACCTTCCTTAATTTGTAATCAATATTTAAAAGATAAAAATTGTTTTTTCTCTTTTGTAGCATTTTGAGTGATGAAAATATTATAGTAACTTTAGTTAGAACGAAAATAGTATGGCAAGGGGTTAAGGAAGAAAATTTTCCATTTTACCCCACTTTATTACAATTCAGATGAAAAATTTTTATTTTCCATGAAGATCTGCTGAAACAAAACACTAGAATAGAGTTTGATTAAAAGTATTACAAGCAGTTCGTACAAGTGTTTTTAGTAAATTTTGGACATGCCATCTTATTTAATTATTCCATCTACTAAAATGGAATTATTTAAACAATCGTTAAAGTGTCACAATAATATATAATAATGAACCCGTTTGTAAAATGCAGAGTTTAATATCGAAATATTTGAATATCTTCAAGAGTAGGTTGGATGACAATTATTTTTATAAAATGTACAATTTTGTAATTAAATTGTAATGTACATAGTTAATCGTAAGTTTATTCTCTCACTTCTACCGCATGGATCATCGTGGCCTATTATTTTTTACCATTCTACGTCTATGAAAAGTTTCAACGAAATCGGTGACTGTCACTTCAGCATAGCCTCTTGTTAACCCTGAGCTTTCACGCGCGAGTACCGTCTGAAACGAGTTTTCTTTCTTCCCTTTTCTACCCCGTGAGATAATAGAAGCTCAAAATGACTGCGGAGTCTGTACTATCACAACTATACCGAGTGTTTTTAAACGATGTACTCATAGTCCGCAGTATATTACTAATCTTCTGCGCGAAAAAGCGATTTCATTTTGAAGCATATTTTCAGAGAATTTTGTTTTAGAAAAAAAAAGAAAACGTTTCAAAGCAGTAGCTCAATTCATTCCAACAGAACTGAATTAAAAGTGAACGAAAAACATTCCTCATTCTTCTGTTTCTAAACTGTTAAATTGAATTAATAAAATACGGCATTGATAACAACGAACAGATAATTAAATCTGCAAGGCACATCTTCAAAAGTATATTTAATAACATTTATAAATCTTGATTTATTAACCATTAAGTTCAACGAATAAAGTACGACATTGGAAACAACAGAAAGATAATTAAACCTGCAAGGTACATCTTCATGAGAATGTTTAAAAACGTTTTTAAATTCAATTGATAAAATTTCATTGACTGCTATTTAGATTATTATTACACTTGATGTCCTTGACTATATGGACCGTTTATTTTGAAAGTAGTGTAAGTCCTTTTTTTTTAAATAATGAGATATGACGTAATTTATGCTGAATTTAATGTAAACTTTTTGTTTATAACTAGTTAGTACTTAATATCTTAAAAAATGCCTATACTTTGTCCAATTTAAAATTGGCCGGTAAAAGACATTGCGTAAGTCCATTTGCAGCCTAGAAATATATATTATTTTAGTTAAATTCGCCTAAAAGAAATTTATATAATCAAATTACATATTGATAAATTAGTACAAACATTCCCAGACTTCACATAATTAACCTATATTTTTTAATTGTCAGATCTGCTAACATTTAATTTTCTCGAAACAGAAGAAAATGGACTTGCACCACTTTCAAAATAAACGGTCCAAATAATTATTCCCGTACGAAATATTCGTTGAACAAACCGTTGAAAAGAAATCGATTTACTATCTATGCGAAAGGACTGTTCCTAGATTGTTTTTGCAGGATAAAGAAACAGAATAATCTACCCTTATCGCAGTTTGTTATAATTCAAGCAACCTACACTAATTTATTAAACGAAATTGAGGAGCCAATATGCTTCCAGACATTTTTTACATGAAATTCTGATAAATAAATCGGCGAGGATCATCGATATAAAAATGGTTAAGCAACCCCTCCAATCTTCCAGATTTCAGCTCGTAAAATTGTGTAATCTCGCTCGACGCAAGCAAGGTCCAATTAATTAAGGGGAGCGAAGGGAGAAGTTTCCATAAGCTCTTAAACTTGCCGGAACTAATTTGTATCGTGATATGCTCGAATACTTAACGTCAAATCTTTCTCTGCTCGAAGCCAAAGCATTTCGTTCGAATGGAATTCTTTTCGCTCGTGGAACTTGGAACAGAACGCGTTTCGGACGTCGAAAAGGATCGAAGCGCGAACCATAGTTTCGTTAACTTTGCGTTTTGTTCTACTCGAGTCGCTTTAATACAAAGAAACCAGATTTTATGACCACAGAGTGCTGTTCTCCTTTATTGACTCGACATGGTTTCGTGTCGGCGAGTTACGTCAGAACAAACCGATGCTGCACACAGAAGACAGAGAGAAAAAGAGAGACACAGAGGGAATGAGAGAGAGAGAGAAAAAGAGAGAGAGACAGAACTCAAAGGAGCGTTTTCTGTGAAATCATCCTTACTCGGGGTCCTTTTGTCATTTCGCAGTTTTCTCGGCTTTACATGCTCAACATTTCCCCGAACAAAGACGTCCGTATCACGGCTTTTTGAACTTGAAGCTAATTAGCGAGCGTCAGCTTAGAAAAATTTCTTTTTTCTTGTACGCAACGAATTATTTGAGCATTGTGGAGTTAATCGTTTCATAAAATCGGTTTCCTTAAAAAAAAAAAACGTAATTTCAAAAATATCTGTGAACATATTTATTGACTAATTTTTATTTGTAATAGAATAATTTAGATTTATTTTACTTATTGTTTGTGGTGGTGGTGATTATAGTAACGTTAATTAATAAAAATTATTTAAAGTACGATTTCTTTGAATAAGAAAAACGTTCCTTTTATAATTCTAGTCTGCTAGGTTAGTTAGAAGTTTGATTTTTAATATGTATATGTATAAATGATCTATTTTATTTGAAACGAAGTCCATGATAACTTGGAATTTGAATTACATTAAAATCTTTATTCTCTCCATCTTTGTTTGCTCGTGGGATTTTCAAGTAATGTCTACTTCGAGATTATTGAAATTTTTCTATGGTTTATTCGTGGTTGTTTATTTTAAATAAGAAAAATGGCCTGATAGATGGACGCCATTTTAGTGTAACGACGTAGTAATATTTCTTGTCCGGAGTAATTTGATAGATACTCATGCGACGTGAAACAATAATAGAATACGAAGTCGGATAAAATCGCAGCGCCTTCGTAATTGCATATAAGTGGAAATAAGTACCACTGGTCGGACATGCTAACTTATCCAGTGTCAGACTGTGATCGATGAGGTTTAAAGATGGATCCCTCGAGGAATTATTTTTAGATTTAAAAACAACATTTGAAATGTCACAAATGACGTGTCACTTCTATAAAAAATCAACAGATAAAATATAAATCATTAAAAAGATTAGAAGATCTTAACTTTGGGGCAATTGAACACTAAAAATGAAAAATTTATTAGTTTGAATCGTCTTTTAGAAATAAAAAGACCACATTACGCAAGTCATTCATCATCGTTTTTTATATAATGCACTTGAATAAATAAATATATGGTAGCGTGTCTGCAGAAATTAACAATCTTAATAATTGCAAAATAAAGAATATGAAATGCATCATATGGACAAATCACGTTTATAGAAACGTTGTATGTTTGTATAAATAAACGCACCAAATAAAGGTTCATAAATACATGTTCATGATCGCAGTAATTGTAAAACGAAGGATTTAAAATCCGTAAGTTTGACAGATCGCATTTATCGAGTCATTGCGTATCTACTTGTAAAAATATGTTTCAATAAATTTATATGTCGAGTTAGTATCCACAGAAACAACAATCTTAGTAAAATATACTATTAAAAGCATCTATACGTAGTTTCAAACTTATTAAAATTAATAGAGGAAACTGCAAATTTCTAGCTTCTGCTCTTTACACAGTTTAATTATGAAATCCAAATAAGCTGGTTATTGATTCTGGTTTTTTAAAATTGACTTCATTATAAAATTTAAGAAATTGCAAAAAATTGCACAAAAAATAGAGAACTAGAAAAATTTACTACTGTTTCTAATGAGTAATGACATTTTTATTTTGCATACTGAATGATCCACAGATTACTTACAAAATTCAAATGATTCGATTTTAGAACGTAACTTCCGTAAATCGTCGTAATCTTGTAGCAGGAGCTAACTATTCCTAAAAATTATGCAATTTCTATTTTGCATATTCAAAGATCCACAGTTTAATTACAAATCTGTTCATACGAACCAACTTTTGAACGTATCACCTGAAAATCGATTAATCCCACCACGAGATCTAAGCTTTCGTAGAATCATGACAAAGTCGTGTCCCGTTTCCTAAAAATTATGCAATTTCTATTTTTCCTATCCAAAGATCCACAGTTTAATGACAAATTTGTTCATACGAACCGAGTTTCGAACGTGGCTTCTGAAAATCGATTAATGCCACCACGAGAACTAAGCTTTTATACAATTATTACAAAGTCCTTTTCACTGTCCTAAAAATTATGCAACTTCTATTTTTCATATCCAAAGATCCACAATTTAATTACAAATTTGTTCATACGAACCGATTTTCGAACGTGACTTCCGACAATCGACGAATCCTGCGGCAACATTTAACCTGTCGCAGGATTAGGAAAAATTCGAAACATCTACGAGAAGCTCGTCCCGTTTGAAATGATCAAATTGTCTCGCGCGAATCCCCTTAGGACAAAGCAGGTCCGCTTTGCATTCGCAAAGGCACTCGACGTAAATCAACACGGGTCGAGCTAAGTGTCCGCGTTGATTACACGGCCACGTCCCAACGAAAGGAGGTATCCAATCTCCATGGAGAAGAGTGCGCTGCATCGGAGATCACGAATGGCACCGGCCGAGTCTCGTTAATCAGCAATTAGTGTATACACGCTGGTACTTTTCAATTTGCCCTCGATGTCTCCCCAACCCATTGAAAGAGGGGTCCGGGTTCTTTGAAAAGAGACCGACGAAACGCGACTCGAAACCACGGCGACCCCTCGGGCCTCGACTCAATCGCCTCATTTAAAAACTGGAATTTCCGGAGCAGAAGAAAGCCTTCGTTTTCACCAATTCAGAAGCTCGCTTCCTCGAGCAACTCTCTCGGCATTTCCATTCGCCATAGGTTTATTAATCCGCGGAGGAAGCGTACCGCGCACGAAAATATTCACGAATAACATGTCTCTCACAATGAACAAAATTTTTTCCAGACAAGCATTCCCGACCAATTCAATTTCGTACACTGGTTCGATGACCGTTTCGAGAATTTTAACGATTCGTAATATGGACTGGGTGTTTTTTCTTCGGTATTTAAGCAACATCGGTTGCGGTGGATGCTGCCATCTGAAAGTGGGCCAAAGGTTTCTTCGGAAGCATTGCCTACTAGGTGTTCCTGCTTGGTTCAATCCGATTCGAAATAAACGAAAGATTCACGCTTACGAAAGGACGGAACACACTTTGACACTGGATCTACCGAGCACCGAATTAAATTAATATTCGTTGCTTTATAATAACAATAAGGTTTATTAAGATTTCCCAAAATTGCGATGTCAAAGTGTGCTTCGATAAAATAATTGTACGTAAAAAGGTTTAGAATTTCCATGAAAGAAATAATCAGTAACAAAATTATTTTAGTTGGCAGTTCCAGCGTTAAGTCGTCTCCGTGAATCGTAACACGTTGGATCGATGAGGTGTTCGTAAATAATTTTCAAAAAATTTGAATAAAACCTAAAAAGCAACGTTTAATGCGTCAGATTTTAAAGAACATCCCCTCGCAGTAGACAATCCGTCAACGAAGAAGCTTTTGACTAACGACGGTATTAAAGGCTTCTTCGGTAACCCTCCCTAGAAGGTGTTCCTAGTGTCTGGTCGATTCAATTCGATGAGAGCCTAAGAAAATAGATTCGCCTCTACGAATTAACGGAACAGGCTCTAATCTGTCTGTACTCGTCGAATACTACTCGCTGGAGTGCTCTATTCGAAGGGGTAAATGAAATGTTCCAAAATAATTTTCCAAAAATTTTAAGACAATCGGAAAGCAACGCTTGACACGTTCAATCTCAAGTAGTAACCTCTCGCAAGAGAATATTCTATCAAAAGCATTTCTATAACGAAGCCCTTAAACCATTCTTCGTAAATCCTTCCTGGTAGGTGTCCCTAATCCATTAAAGTCCGCAGGACATAAGAAACTAGCTTCACCCCCGCGAATGACTAGACGAGATTCTAATCCTTCCATATCCTGTCGCACGGCAATGATTTTACCGAAAGAATCGATAAACCGTAAATACTTTTCAACGAACATTAAGAAAATCAGAAAATTCTCCGACACGTTCTATCCCGAACAGTATCTCTCAAGATTTTCTACAAGCATTCCGAATAAACGAACGTGTCAAAGGATTCTTTGGGTATCCTCCCTGCTAGATGTCCCTTGCCCGTTCAGTCGGGAAGGGACGTACAAGAAATAGGTTCACCTACAAACGAACATGTCCTTTCGTATACGTTCTAGGACGATCACCAGGTGTTCGCGATATTAAAAGAATATCAAGAAAGTAGGTAGTACTCGGTGGGTGTCTAGGGGTGTCCCGAGCGATATGCCCGTCCCAAAGGACATCCTGACCGAGGAGCGATCGGAAAGAGCAAGGTGGGTCCTATGCAGTTTTCCGTCGACCGTGAGAAAGCTCGATTGCTTCGTCGAGAAACGAAGAAGGTAGGTACCCCCTACGAAGAAGAAGAGAAATCGTCGTCGGGGCTCTGCGCCCTCTTCCTGTGCCCCCGCATCCTGTCTTCCCACCTCCTTCTCTTCCCGCGTTCCTCGTTGACTGGCCCTTTCCTCTTCCCTCTCCGTGCTCTTCGTCTCCTACTTCGCCGCACTATGTCACACTGTCCACCGTACACATTTGTCTCACGATCTCGCAAAACCACCGCGCCTCGATCGAAATCGCGCCGTCAGAAACGGCGGTCGTGTGCCGTCCACGATATCTCAGTCCGACCGTGGTGGCCACCTCATCCTCGACGATCTCTCTCTCTCTCTCTCTCTCTTTCTCTCTCTCTCTCTCTCTCTCTCTCTTTCTTTCTCTCTCTCTATCCCTATCTCTTTCTCTATCCCTATCTCTCTCTTTTTCAACCTGGTTCGGTACTCTATCTTCCTTTTCTTTTTTTTTCCGTCGGTTCGTTACAGGTGGCCCGTGCTCGCTGTCAAGGCTATCGAGGCCCGTGGTCCTCCCTACTATCGGCCAGCCTCCATTCAAGCCTCCATCGGCGAGCTGGCTAGCCCCTAGCACGGCGGAAACACGCAACCCCGGGGGAAATTGTCGTCCTGGCCGCGGCGCCGACGGATGCCGGGCTACTGCAGTCGGTGGAACCTTTGGGCGAGCTTATTTTCGAGCGACGACAGCGCCACAGTGGCATCTGGTGGCATCGACCGCCGTGAACGACGCTCACGACATCCTCGATGAACCACCACCGTTCAGGGCGTCCCCTGTCGTGGCCCACCCTCGTTCGTTTCACCCTTGCACACCTACGGTTCCGCTCGCTACTCTCCGATCTCGCGCTTTACCTGATCCTTTGTTGCCCTACTCGTAACACACAACCGTCTACTCCCTTTCGTACTCCCTCTCCTCTTTTTACGAACGACACTCGGCTACCTGGTTTTTACGATTTCTTGTTTCCGTTTGGTTACGAGCCACTGTTCTTTCCTCCATTTACGGGAGGTTCTCTGCCTACTGACCCGATCATCGATCCGAGGATTCGGCTGAATCGAATAACGGAACGACCACGCTGTCACCGGTGCAGATCTTAACGCTGGACCTCATACTGTCGCTTTTGTATCGCGTGGGTCGTACTTCGGGAGTGGACACAGATTGCGAATTGGTTGTATAGATGTGTGTACTGGGTGAGCTTGTTAACACTTTGACTGCCATGTCGTTTGTCCATGTTTAAAAATAAATTTTTACAATAATATATTCGTTGCACTAAATTTAGTTGAGATCTGGAGAATAGAAGAAGGTTGAAGGATAACTTTGTGCTGTACATTTTAAGTTTGCAATTGTAGCTTCGTTGAATAAATTACTTTGATTTTATGGGATTTTTGTCGTCGTTGGTTGGGCAGTTAAAGTGTTAAGGACCTACGCAAAGTTTTTCGGTTGCAGCGATTAGGATTTTATTTGTAGTTCTTCATTTGATGAAAGAATGATAAAATTTGTAAGTTTTGTAGACCTGTATGTTCTTCGATTAACACTTCAACTGCTCAACTAACAACCTCAAAATCTTCCACAAAGTCAAAGTAATTTATTTAATGAAGCAACAATTGAAAACTCGAAATGTACCACACACAGTTACCCTTCAACTTTCTTGTATTCTCCAGATCCCAACTAAATTTAGTGGAACAAATATATTAATGTGCTAATTTATTTTTAAACATGAACAAATAATACTGTCACCCATTAATGGGTGACATGGCAGTCAAAGTGTTATATGTATTAACAACCAAATCAAATATTATTTCAATTTAAGGGACATTAATCGCATACGCGTTGATTAGACTCTATCGAGGATTTGCTTTTGTATCGTGTAGGTTGTACTAAGAGAATGGACAAAGGGCACGACAGGACTGCGAATAGGTTGTACAGACATGTGTCCGAAATGACCCTGTTACGAAGCTACGCGTAATATTACATGATCCGTGAGAGCTTCTTTTCACGAAAGAAAGAATTATAATCCTTGCTTCGCGTGACTACTGGTCGTAGAATTTTCATTAGGGCTCAGTGATTGTAATTTCGTCATTCTTAATCATTTGACCTGTGACTTGTTTTACAGTTGTATAATTAGAATTTCTTTGTAGTTTACAATTTGCTGAGAGAATAAGGTGATTTGTAACTATCGAATGCCTGTACGTTTTCCAATCAATGTATACAGTGACTCTTATTAATATTCGGACATTGTGCTATTCAATAGTAAATTTGGAATTATTGTTTTATAATATAACAGAACATTCAGTATAGTTTGTAATAACATAAATTTTATATGTTTGTTGCACATACTTTTCTGAATATCAAACAGTGAACTAAATTATGTCGAAATTTATCGTCGCAAAAATACTCGGACGCTTGACAAACTATAACATTTAAACATGAAAATTATTAACATAAGCAATAATTAATATTTCGTTGAATAGCTTCTAGCTTTAATTACGTGTCGCAACCGCTTAGGCATATTGTCTATAACATTTCGTAATTAACTTAGCGATATACGTCTCCATTCTTCAATTAATCGTTTTTTTAATTCTTCCTTCGATCTTATCGGTGTTGTTCGAATTTTCCTGTCCAAAAAATCCTATACATTTTCAATGGGATTCAAGTCTGATGACAGTGGTGGCAGATGTAATACTTTTGGGCAATTATATAAAAGGTATTCTTGAACTATTCTGGCTTTATGTTTAAGATCATTATCTTCATAATATATAAATGTCTTCTATATCCATTGTGATCGCACTTTTCTTAAGATTTTGTTTTAAAATATTTAGATACTTAAATTTATCTAAAATTTCTTCTATAAAAACCAGTTGTCCAACTCCTTTAGATGAAATACACCCCGGCACCATAATACTTCCACCACCGTGTTTTCTTGTTGGATTTAAATTTATACGGTTAAGCTCTTGATTTCGTTTACGCCATACTAATTTTCGTCCATCAGTGTTAAACAGATTAAATTTACTTTCATCAGCAAAAATTACATTATTCCACCAAGTTTTTTTCGCATGAACATATTGTTTTGCAAAAGCTAATCTTTTTCTGCGATTCGCCTCGTTTATATACGGTTTCTTACGCGCTACTCTACGATTATATCCATCTATTTTCAACATCCAACGTATTGTAACTGGATGAACTTTCTTTCCTATATCTTGAAATAATTCAGCACTTGATGTTAGAACACTTAAACCAGGGTTTACTTTTACTTTTCTCAAAATAATACGTTTCTCTCGGTCATCAAGCTTCTGTGGTCAGCCTTTCTGAGGAATTGATTCAATTCGATTTTCTTCATTGTATCTCCGCTTAATATCAGCTACAGTACTCTTACTTAACACGTTAACTGCCCAACTGCCAACTTCGAAAATCCTATATAATCAAATTAATTTATTTAATGAAACAGCGATTGAAAACTTTAAATGTATGGCATATAATTATCCTTCCACCTTGTATTCTTCAGATATCAACTAAATTCAATGCAACGAATGTATTAGCGTACAAATTTATTTTTAAACATGGACAAACAATTCTGTCATCCATATATGCGTGACATGGCAGCCAAAGTGTTAATTGTAGAAGATTACCGATTTTCCGATACGTTTTCTCTTTTCCTCTGTAAAAAATTACTAATTGTCGTACGTCAAATGAAGTATTTTTACTTTTTCGTCCCATACTAATTTCTAACTGATTCTAACGGCTTTTGAATAGTAATTGATATCTTGAAGCATGTTCTTCATCTTGCTCGACAGTATGCATTTTAACAAACGGCAAAGGTGTGTCGTTATTAGTAAGAAATGCGAGAATAAGTTATGTGTCCGAATATTTTTTCGACGATAAATTTCGAAATAACTTAGTTCACTGTTTGGTATTAAGAAAAGTATGTGCAACAAACAAATAAAATTTATGTTATTACATACTACAATGAATGTTCTGTTATATTATAAAACAATAACTCCAAATTTGCTATTGCAAACGATCGAAACTAGCAACAATTTTTTGAATAGCACAATGTCCGAATATTAAAAAGAGTCACTGTATATTAACGACAACAAATGGAATGTTATTTCGATTTAAGGGAAATTAATAACGTACGTATTGATTAAACTCTGTTGAGGATTTGCATCGCGTGTCTATCACGATATTGCAAGTCGAGGGGTTAATAGTTCCACAGAAAATGAAAGAAAACATATTCGTTGTATTCCTATATTTTCATTAATGTTTGAATACATGACATTCGTATTTGGTTGAATTTGTTCGACATATAGAGACCATCGAATTGTGTTAAGTTTTTCTTAAAAAACGCCTGATTGACTTCAACGTGAAAATGGCATTAACGCTAAACTTACCGAGCAGTAAAATTAACTAGTGTATATTGTCAAACAAGAAGTGACAAGAAGTGTCATAGAAGCGACAATACCTCGATTTTATGTAATTTTTATTACAATATGTCGGGGGATCCAGTGTCTCCACAAATTATAATTGTAGCTACGATACTGTTAGATGTAAAACATAAGCGAGGCGGATTAAACCTTCGCACTCCAAGCAATTTTAATTCCTAACTCGAGACATCTTTCTGTCCTAGAATAATTCCATTGCACGTGGCTCATTTCCTTTCATGCATATCAAATTTGTTACTGTTAATCATACGGCAACACTTAGGAAAGCATATTAATACTTATTAATAGAAGCTTCCAATAACTTTCAATAACAGCACTTAGCAGAATGGAGCTTAAACAGCTTTTACTTAAATCGTAACTAATCCAAATATATAACATGTATTTATAATATAAATTATAACTTATAAGACAATATACAACAGTCAATTTTAATGCTCGGTAGGTTTAGTGGTTAAGGGACATCAATACAATTTATCAACACCTTACCTATTATTAGGAGAGTCTATTAACCCTTAGCACTCTAGTGGCGACTCTGAAGCGCTACGAAAAATTGCCACACTATTATTTAAAACAATTTTAACATCGTTGTTTTTGTATCTAAGAAACTTGTAAAAATATAAAAGTTGTAAAGACAAGTAATAGTACATAACCCCATACACATAAGATGCAATAATGCATGTGAAAGGTTAAACAGTTTCGAGTGCAAAGGGTTAAATAAGACTTTCAATAACTGTGCTCACCAGAATGGAGCTTAAACTGCATTCACTTAAATTGCAAATAATCCAAATGTACAACATATATTTATAACATAAATTATAACTTATAAGACAATATACAGCAGTCGATTTTGATGCTCGGTTGGTTTATCATTAATCGAGACTTTTCTTTATCGCTTATGAAGATGAGCACTCTCAGATTACGAAAAGACCAACAATGGCTATAACATTGAAACACACGTTTATACGACCTTCCCGTATTTTTTTCACGACCCTGCCTACAATCTATATAGTACTAGCGAGCCCACCCAGTATAAAAGTGGCGCTTATGAAACCAACGGTGGCAGGCTCAATATTAAGACATCCGGTGTGGACAGGGTGGTCGTTCCATTAATCGATTCAGCCGAATTCCTGGGTCGATGATCGGGTCAGTAGGCAGAGGGTAGAATCTCTCATGAAACGAGTGTCCCATAACCGAACGGAAACAAGAAATCGGAAGAACCAGTAGCCGATAGGCGGGAATAAAAAGGAGAATAGTGTGGACACGAATAGGACAACAAAGGGTTTAGTGAAAGCGCGAAATCGCAGGGCCGAAGGAGAGCTATTACGGAGCAACGACATTAGCATTGAACCTACTACGGTCGGTCGAATGACCGGTTCTCCTTTTTTATTTTACAATTATTGAAATTGTATAGATACAATATTAATATAGAAATCACTAGATCGATGGTAATCAATAAATTTCTATATTCAAACATATACTGTGTTAGAATTGGACACCATTGAACGATGATGTACTTTATACACTTATTAAAATAATATACTTTATTATATGTATACAGTAGCTCACGAAAGTATTCGGACACTCTTTGAATTTGTATAACTTTTTAAGATTGAACCAAACGTCTTGATTTTTCTGGAGCAATCGAAAGCATTGATTTACTAAATGGTATGCGAAAAGGATTTCGTAACAGTTGCAATTGGTACGAATTACGTGAAAAATGTAAACAGCAGTTTTTAAATATTTTTCATTTGAGCCACGTAGAAAACAATTTTAAAGACCTATTATGTAGACCTATGATATCTCTATACATGCAGAAAAATTCATTGAAATGTAAAAATCGCTATTTTTCACGATTCTCGGTCAATGTCTGTTTAAACTCCACAAATTCTTACATCTTTCTACGCGTGACGTTTTTTCTGCGCTAATTGATTTCGATGAAATTTTCAGCATTTTCAGCATAACTGTAAATAATGAGTTAAAATAAAAATGTTTTAAAAAATGTCTTTTTTCCCTGTAGTTTCTTCCAATTAGAATTGTTTCGAAATTATTCTTGCGTACCATTTAGTAGATTATACTTCTAATTGCTCCAGGAAAGTCAAGTCGTTTGACTTTTTAAATCCTTTTTAAATCCTTAAAAAGTTATTTAGGTTTGAAGAGCGTCTAAATACTTTCGTGAGCCACTGTAACTGAGTTTAATAATGTAACGTAATTAAAGTAGTGGAAAAATTATTTTGGCTGTATCCATCAAACCTCTACTGTCTACTATCCCTCAGCACTTCAATGGCTCCTCTGAGGCGACACTAAAAATTGTTAGACTATTATTCAAAATAATTTGAACGTTACAAATGTTTGTAATTAACACTTTACCCAACGGAAGCCTATTAATAGGATTTTCAATAGTTGTGCTTAACAGAATGAAGGTAAAAAAACACTAAAGTGTTAATAAATGTCCTTTAACGATATAATTAGCGTATATTGTCTTATAAAAATAGTAAGATACAATTTATTTAGATGTTATGCGATTTTCATTACAAACTATAATTGAACAATGAGATCTATTGAATCGAGTCTTATGAAGGCAATTTTATAGCTTAAATGATTGCAAAATAAAAATTAAGGAAAGGTCATTTGACCTATTGTGACTCGTGTCATGACGAGTCGAAATGACTTGTTACTGTTTTCTTATTTGTTATTGATATCATAAGAATGTTCCCGCATAAACTTTTTCATTAAAGCATATATTAGCATAAAAGTTATACAAACTTTGAATAATTACAACCTTGTCAGTATTATAATGTTGTGTATATTAGTATAGTTTAGTACTCAGTCGTTTCTAGTGTCAAGCACTTTTAAGTCAAATACTGTTGGGCTCGAATATGTTATTATCAATCAGAAGAATTATTGCATAAGCAGCTTCAGCTGAGAAATTCGTATAGACGAAGATAACAGTGAACGAGGGAGGATTCAACATATTGTACCGACGTGAACCAATTTTGGTAAAATATATGTGATCGATAGTTTTTAATATAAATATTCGACATATATCTCTTTTATCAGCTGTTATTCAAATTAAAGGGGGAGAACAGCGCTCAAAGTTTGGGGTTGAAACATATTTTCTAGGTCCCTCGAAAAATATAGGGTGTGGAATAGAACTGTCTGTTTTCAAAATAGAGAATTTATTCGTACAAATAAATCTTAATGATAGCAATTTATTCAAATAATATGTGAAAAGTTTGATTTCGCAATTTTTTTCCTTTTCGAAAATTTCTCTTAAATTTTTATTAAGCCGTCTCTATGCTAACTCGAATGTGCATTTGTATATACCAATATAAGAGACGTGTATTTTTAGATTGTTTGGTTTTTGTCATTTAAGGATAATTGTTAAATTTTTAATATTATGCCACTTTGTGTTATTGACTTATAGATTGACTTATAGATGATACCATAATTTTTTACATTTCGTCTGTAACAATGTGTTGTTCTGTGGCCTTTGTTGTTGATAATTAGTATAAATAATAAATAAATAATCTTAAATCATTCTCTCGTTTTCGAAATATCTAAAACCTGTGCCTTTGAACGTTAATGTTGTTGCTTATTTATGTAGACAGCGACCGATAAGAAAAAATACGCGTAGAATACTTATCGCGAAACTATTTTTCGCATAAGTTTCGTCAAAATTGGTTCGGATAACTTTCTTGTGCTTTGTGTGTTCCCTTGCGTGATTTAATGTTCACGCGATTGCGGAATTCAAATACTCGTAGGGAATTTACTGCGACTAACGTAATTAGTTCTTGACACGCGCACTATTTGGGTAACTGTTAATAGTATGCCATCGAATTAAGAGAATGAATTTGCTTGTAACCTAGTTACGGCGAATATTCAGTCACAATTACATTTGGATGCTAGAACAGTTTCGAGCAGGACTTGAAAATTCTAATATCAATTTCAGTTTTGAAACGATTATGGAGAAATTTATCATAAATCGTTACAACGAGCCGAAATTTTCACCTATCCCCTGTTTCGGTTATAATACTCATTTTTGGAATTACTGGAAAAGTATTGAAACAATTATTTTTGACATGCCACAACAAAATGTCCAATTAACAATAAACCTATAAAGAATTAAAATCGACTAAACAGGGATCATATTCAGATGCAAAAATTCGATTTTGGTGTAATGTGTGGGAGCTTATAGTTCTTTGAAAAATTTTTGACACGTGATTTTTTTTATAGGCAACCATCCACTTTGAAGGGGTGAAAACAGCCTTCAAAGTTGGGGTTCACAACCATATTTTTTGAGATATTTCGGAAACCAGAGGTCGAAAAATTCGAATTTTTTTTTAAATTGTGTGTTTTTCAATGGGAAATATAGTCGTGCAAGAAAATTTTAATAAAAGTTAAAATAAATAATAAATGTAGTCGCTACCATAAGTATCATTAAAATCGGATTTTCTATCCATCGAAACTAGCAACAATTTTTTGAATAGCACAATGTCCGAATATTCATAAGAGTCACTGTACGTAAACGTAAAATCAAATCCAATACCCAAGAATCATTTCATGGGGCTCGAATATGAGTCAGAATTCAGAGGGTGTCGCGTAATTGGTGGTAGAGCCGGTTAGGGGATGATTCAACAAAATTTTCTCATTTTAGACTTCGCTTTCGACAAAATCAATTTTAAAAATCTGCTTGGTACACGTATGCTCGACCAAGTTCAATTCAACCATAAACTGAACTATTTATTTTCAACAATCATTGACACGTCCCTGGGGACAGACGGAATAAAATTTACGAATAAATATGTTATATATAATTAACATACTATTAAGAAAAATTCAGAATATTTTAATAGATTCGAATGAAACAGAAAAGCACAAACGGGGTAAGCGAGTCTTTTGCTTATGCACAGTTATATTCTTTCTATTTAAATTTAAATAAAATGTGACGTGAAAGCTCGGCAAAACAGCTCCGTATTCAACGTGTTAACAACTGAAAGAGTTGTTCTGCATCGTCTCTTTCTCATGTCTCCACCTAACCTGACGACCTTCTTCCCGTCAACAATTTTCCATTGACCGGATGCCGTATCATCGATCTAGAAATCGACTTCCGTCAGTCAGGCAGTTCCTTTGCGATGCTTCAGCATACGCTCGGCGAAAGCAACGTTATCATTGTTAGTACCTTTAAATTGTTGAATGAGAATTTCTGTCGAACGCCATATTTGTTTCTGGTCATTTTCTTGCATTTCTAACTTAGAATGTTAGACAATTTTAATAATGGAGTCGTATACGATTGAAGAGCTTATTAAAGTTATTAAAATTTATTATACAAATCAGCGTTCGATAAAACTATCGTATCGAAATTCAATGGTCTATTAATTTCAAGGAATGAAATCACCTCGTTCTTGTGATTTCACCTTACCGGACCATATTTTTTGGGAGTTATTCGAAAAGTAATGTTTATGCCAACAAATCAGCAACGATTCATGACATAAAAAATGACATTGAAAACGAAATTGGTAAATTGAACGAGCAAATATGCAAACTGTCATCGAAAATTTTTATGTTCGAATTGATATCTGTAAACGTGGTCAAAATGGTCGTTACACAGATATTGTCTTTCGCACATAATTGTCATATACGATACCTGATAATTAAATATAAAATATCAATAAAATTAAAAATAGTATGTTCCTTATTTAAAGAAAAATTTCCTATAGACTATTTTGAAATGAGGGGTTCTTGAGGTCATTTGAAGCAACTCTTTCCTTAGTCGAAAATTCAATCTGCGGCTTTGTTAACGAGTTATGGTCGAAAAATGACTACCCAATGAGAGAGAAACGCGCTAACACGTGCTCGGTCGAGCGCGTTCGACAGTCCGCCGGTCAAGCTCGTGAGCAGCAGTCCGAGAGCGCGAACTTCCGAATTTTTTTTACTACGCGACGATACTAATGTTAAGAAAAACGCTGTTCATTCTTATTTTAGAATGTCTAAAGAATAATTATTAATTTTTCATACTCGAAATAATAAACAATTTTGTCGTATCAGCCGTCTTAATTTTCTGGTATGCATGACATCTCACGCGTACCACATCAAATTTTTACACCCTACGTACTGTGAAGATAAACAATAAGTAACCCCGTCGAAATACGTAAACGATATTTTAATTTAAATAATTCTGTGTTCGAACAGAATTCAACGAACGATTCGCAAAACTAATTTAATAATACATAATCGTGTTAAAGAACATGCAGCATATGTGCGTTTAAGAATTGTTAAAGAATGTCATTAACAGTAAACTTACCCATTCAGTTGTAAATCCATTGCATGGTTGGAAATGTGGACAGCAGGACAGTGCGTTGACTTGTTGCAGTGTATGCTGAACCGATCAGCTGATTCCTATTCGATGGCGACGAACGCAGGTACCAGACGAAGGCAGGTAATCCCAATGTTCACTTTCATTGCACTTTCACTAAACACTGATACCATAACTTATTTAATAATATTTAAGACTGATGGAAGTTTGTCACACATCCCGTAGCGTGCGCCGGCGAGTATGCGCAGAAGAATGCGCGCGAGCGAGAGTGTGCGCAGAAGAGTGCGCGCGAGTGAGAGTGTGCGCAGAAGAATGCGCGCGAGTGAGAGTGTGCGCATGAGCGTTACCGCGTGTCGTGAAACATGTGTTATTTATGTATTATTAAAGTATTATTAAACCGTTATATATATATATCCAATAATCTAACAAAGACGATGTTTCCTTCGTTTAAATTTATGGCTCTGAAAAGTAGCCCATTTTAAAAAGAAATACCTAACACAATGCTTAAAACACACGTTTCACACATTTTGTTCAATCCGTTGTTTACACCGCACAAGAACATTTAAAAAGATATTATAATGCAATAACGTGCTCGCGACGTCCTTTCGATCGGAAGAAACTGTGGAAGACTTGCGCGATGGTGGTGTTTTCATACAAGCGAGCTTGTGAAACGAACTGAAAGAAGACAGAGAAATTCATTGTGCTGAAAAACAGAAAAGGTAAATACATACCTCTCGATAGAACCGTATTCGGAGTAAATCGTCGCCTGTGAGGGCTTTCGAATGACCCCCCTCCAAAATATAGACTTTGCTATATTTATGACCAATCCTTGAGACCCGGTCGCACGTGGCACGCACTCGGAACGAAGCCCAGTCGAGAACAATGTATCGCGTCTGAATGAAAACAGTTGAAACTCTCTAGGTTGAAAACAAAATTTTCACGACCTTGTCGTCACGTTCCTTGTAGGGAAACACGACCATCGCGCCAGTCTTCCACAGTGTCTTCCGAGGGAAGGACGTCGCGAGCGCGTTATTGCATTATAATATCTTTTTAAATGTTCTTGTGCGGTGTAAACAACGGATTGCAGAAAATGTGTGAAACGTATTTCAGGCATTGTGTTAGGTATTTCTTCGAAGGAAACATCGTCTTTGTTAAATTATTGGATATATATAACGGTTTAATAATACTTTAATAATATATAAGTAACACATGTTTCACGACACGCGGTAACGCATGGGGTCCACACGATGGTTCTCGTGGAGAGCGACATAACGCGCATGCGCACACTCTCACTCGCGCGCACTCTTCTACGCACACTCTCCCTCGCGCGCACTCTTCTGCGCATACTCGCCGACGCTACGGGATGTGTGACAAACTTCCATCAGTCTTAAATATTATTAAATAAGTTATGGTATCAGGGTTTAGTGATAGTGCAATGAAAGTGAACATTGGTGTTCGATTCCGAGAAAGAGGCCGCTTACCCTCCCGTCTCGCGCATTAAAAAGATCTATAGTCTTGCGATATGTTCAATCTTTAGAAATCGTTAGTCTTTAGAATTCTTTAATCTTTAGAAAACGCGCAAACAATACACGCAAGACGACACGAGAATCGGCTACGATATTGCCCCCGAAAGGGTCCCTTTTCCGATTTTAAGCCTATTTCGTAATAATTGGAAGTAATGCTAATCAGCGAGTGCCTCATCAAAGGCATTCGATGGTTCGAGCACTGGCATTGGAAAAGGGGCAATAAATTCATTCCGGGCGTTTCTCGACCAGGTACCGTTCGCGAGGTACGGTGAGGGTCCGACGGAATTGGAATACGCGGCGGCCCAGGCATCATTAGACCAGCCGAACGTGTCGACCATTCGAATCCTTTACAAAGGACACAATTACACCAAGTGCCTGCATAAGCGACGACCAAGGCAACGGACGCCTTGAGTCGGACGTGCCGGACACTTGGGGCCTTACCACGCATACAGCAAATTGTAACCCTCTTGGGCCTTTGTCAGCAGACTCAGGCGCGAGGGTGCAATAAAACACGAACCCAGGCCACACGGGCCAAAATTTAATTAGCGAATTCTGGGAACTCGTCAACCCCTCGAATTACGGAAAGTTCCAACGGGAACTTTCAAGGTCGACTGGAAATGGAGACTTCCTCCTCCACCGACGAGGGTGGTGCGAGAAGATCCACCACCTCCAGTCAACCAACGAATGGGGATGATTTTTCCCCCAAAAACGCACCTCGCAGGCCTCATGCGCCAAGTATAAAGGTGACGGTCCCAGAAACGCGCTCGTCTTCTTTATCTTTACGTCTTTTACGTCTTTACGTCTTTATTCGTCTTTACGTCTTTGTCTTTATCATATTCGAAATACGCACGTCTTGTCTTTGTCATCACGTCTCATTATACGCACGCAGCGTCTTCACACAGTTCGTATTAGTTACAAAGTCTCGTCTTTTACACGCGCATATATACGTCTTACAAACGTATCAACTTGCTACAAACGAGCATCAATCGTTATTATTGTAAGCGACATAACGCATCGTTTCTTGTTAACCCGCACCAAGTTCACTGTTCCGAGAATATCTAATCAGTCGCCCAAAGTTAATTCGGCCGGCGACAAAGGTTGTTGTAAATATTAGTATTAAAGAACATCTTTCTTTCTACCCAACGAACGCGCATTCATTTACAACACCGTGAATTACGACAATTGGCCTGCCTTCGTCCGTTACCTACGTTCGTCGCCATCGAATAGGAATCAGCTTATCGGTTCAGCATACACTGTAAGGGGTCAATCCACCGTCCTGCTGTCTACATGTACAACCATGCAGTGGATTTACAACTGAATGGGTGAGTTTACTGTTAATGACACTCTTCAACAATTCTTAAACGCACATATCCTGCATGTTCTTTAACGCGATTAGTTATTATTAAATTAGTTTTGCGAATCGTTCGTTGAATTTTGTTCGGACAAAGAATTATTTAAATTAAAATATCGTTTACGTATTTCGACGGGGTTACTTATTGTTTATCTTTATAGTACGTATCGTATAAAAATTTCATGTGGTACGCGTGAGATGTCATGCATACCAGAAAATTAAGACGGCTGATACGACAAAATTGTTTATTATTTCGAGTATGAAAAATTGGTAATTATTCTTTAGATATTCTGAAATAAGAATGAATAGCGTTTTTCTTAAAATTATTATCGTTGCGTAGTAAGAAAAATTCGGAAAGTTCGCGCTCTCTGACTTGTTCTTTCACTTCGGATCGCGCGCCTGGCCGGCGGACGGTTCGAGCGCGCTCGACCGAGCACGTGTTAGTTTGCGCGCTTTTCTCTCATTGGTCAGTGATTTTTCGATCATAACTTGTAAACGGAGCCGCAGATTGAGTTTCCGCAAAGGAAAAAGTTCTTTTGGGACACCCTGTATACTTTGCTTTGACGTTTCTCATTTATATAACTAATTTCGCATTCGTTCTCTCTCTCTCATTCTCACGCGCTCTCTTTATTTCGCACACGCACACCTGGCATCTACGCAGTCACATCGGTATCTTGTCTCGCAATAGTAATTCGGAAAGTCGCGGCCTTTCGGATTCCATTGCTGCTATTTTTCCGTGTTTACTTTGTACGCCTTTTCAATGACGAGCCGCCTTCAATATACGATGTGTACGCTCCGGTCATTGATCCGCACAATAACGCAAACGTAGCACCACACGTTTGTTTCCTCTATTGTGCATTGAACTAATATCCAAGTGTTTATATAACCGGCTGCGTATAAACTAGCGAGGCAGTATCAATTTGTGAAATATTTATTTATCTAACGGACATTAACGAGAAGTTTATCTTTAAATCGCATTTGCCCGATCGGCGTAAGCCGTTTAAAATAATCCGTTTTATTAATATATTTGTGACACACGTTGTCGAAGATATTGCATCGATTCTTACATACAGATTTTACAGAAAGAACGCGCATAAATATATGCAAATTATCGTAATAAAGGAACACATTTTGCGACGAAAATTATGAATTTTCTGATAGCAGTGTTACGACGGCCAGAAACAATGTCGATTAATTTTAAATAACACCAGTTTTTTAATAAAATGGTAGCGAACGAGATGTATTCA
>CM052093.1:5295470-5360473 GCA_028453745.1 Agapostemon virescens | reverse complement strand
CTTGGCATACGGGGGTCTTTTTGGGTAGGCTATGACATATTCCAAGCTCGATCAAAATACCGTCGGGGGCGAAAATCACCTACAAACCCGGCCATAGCCTTTGTTGTTAACTGATATCATGACAGCCAGAAATAATGTCAAATTATCAATATTTTGATACAGTGTTAAGAAACAAGACATATTAACCGCAACTAATGAATAATTGAATGTTTTCATTAACTAATATTACAGCAGTCTGTAATAATGTCAATTCATCAGTATTCTCATAAAATGTTACAGATATATTACCTTCGACCAATAAGTAATTGAATCGTTTCTCTAATTAATATTACAGCAGCCAGAAATAATTTTAATTAATCAGAATCCTAATGAAATGTTATCAAACAAGGCTCATTAATTTCATGCATTGAATAATCAAATATGCCATTAACGAATACTAAAGCAGCTAAAAATAATTATACTTAATCAGTATCCTAATGAAATGTTACCAAACAAGACTCATTAAATTCATCCAAATCAATAATCAAATTTGTCATTAATTAATATCACAAAAATCAGAAATAATTTTAATTATTCAGTATCCTAATGAAATGTTATCAAACGAGACCCATTAATCTCATCCAATGAATAATCAAATTTTCTATTAACTAATATCATGACAGTCAGAAATAATTTCAATTAATCAATATCCTGATGAAATGTTATCAAACGAGACCCATTAACGTCATTCAATGAATAATCAAATTTGCTATTAACTGATATCATGACTGTCAGAACTAACGTCAATTAATCAGTATTTAAGTAAATCGTTAGAAAACAGGGCACATCAACTTTGAGGCATGGAATTTTAGAAGATAAAATTTTTGACGTAGCAACTGCAACATTTCGAGGTGGGTCAAAAAGTATTCCACTATGCATATTCGTGTGTTAAAGAGATGGGACACATTTAACACCACAGTGCCTCAAAGAATTACAGTGAGTAACTTTAATATTCGGACACTATAAAATATTTACTTTGTCGCATTGTAATTTTGTTCACGGTGAAGAAAAAAGAAATTAATTCTAAATTATATTCCTGCATAAGGTCTAGTTAATGAAAGTATAAATTTTACTTATATAATTACTAACGTTTATTAAATATTCTAAAAGGTGTCCCAAAATTAACGCAAAGTTTGAATTAAATAGAAAACATAGTTTTTAGTCTTTAGATTGTTATTTTTTCATTGAATCATAAAGTACATAGGATAGGGTTATTTATGGAATAACACATCGAGTAAATGGACTCCACGGCTTTGCTGGCACATACGCACTCTGTTGTCGCAATTTTTCATGACCTTCCTGCATAATTGTGGTTGACTTTCGTTGATGCAGCGTTTAATTTCCTCTTGTAATACACGGGTGATTGTGGGCTTGTTGACATAGATCTTTCACTTCAAAGAACCCCATAAGAAGAAATCTAATGGTGTTAAATCACACGATCTAGGGGCCAATTCTGATCACCGAAACGAGAGAGTACACGACTAGGAAATGTATCATGCAGTAATTGAATTGTTTCATTGGCTGTATGGCATGTAGCACCGTCTTGTTGAAACCACATATTGGCCGTATCAATAGCATCCAATTTCGGCAGAAAGAACTGTGTTATCATGTCGCGATATCGAGCAGCACTAACAGTTACTGTTTGACCAGCCTCATTTTCAAAAAAGTATGATCCAATGATGCCTCCAGCTCAAAATCCGCACCAAACAGTGACACGTTGTGGGTGTATTTGTTGCACCCCATGCAACAAATGCAAACCCATCAAGGTGAAAATGTGCTTCATCGCTTAGAATGATTTTGCTCGAAAAATCAGCATCCACTTGTTGATGTTCAATAATCCATTCCACGAACTCTCTTCGCTGTTTATGGTCATTAGGCTTCAGTTGTTGTGTTAATTGAATTTTGTAAGCATGGAGACACAGATCTTTTGTGAGTATACGCTGTAGACAGCTTCCTGAAATTTGGAAGCTTCCTCATGCACTGCTTCGATATTAACATTTGAACGGCTTGTTTTTGGATGATCGGTGTGTTTAGCGTCTCCAACTTATCCAGTCTCCCTGAATTTTTCAATTAATCTTTTCACAGTTGACGAGGTTAAACACTATTTTGACCATATTTTGTATAACATTTTCGAACTGCGGCCGCCAAACTTGAATTATTTTTTAAATAATTTTCAATAATGCAAACACATTATTGTATCGTATAAGGCTCTACTTTTACTAACCCTAAACTCTCAGCTGTCAAATTGTTCTTTTTTCAGGGTTGCGAACAATTTACTACAAAAATGACGGCAAATTCAAATCTTGCGTTAATTTTGGGACATCCTTTATTAATTTCATTCGCATACGGTTTTTTCCGAGCAATTTGTCCATTATAACCACATTCTTTTAGTGGTCTGCGTATTATTTGGGGGTGCACTTTCTTGCCAGTCTCTTCTAATAATTCGGCAGCTAATTTTGGTGTACTTAATGCAGGATCTTTCTTTATTTTGCTTATAATTTTTCTTTTATCTCGCGTGTCCAACATTTTTGTTTGGCCTCTTTGCGGAATAGATTCTATCCGGTCTTCATACTTAGATCTTTTAATAATATCTCCCACTGTTCTCTTACTAATTTTAAGCATTGCTGCAATTTTCCTTTACGATTCACCTTTTGCATTGTGAAAAATGACATAGTTGGCGTATGTGGTGTGATGTGTTTCTCTTACGATCCTTTATTACAGACATTGTTTTGTTTAAAATAGAACACTTAGTAAACGTTAGTAATTATATAAATAAAAATTATGCCTTTATTAACTAGAACCTAATTACAATGCGACAAAGTGCAAGTTGTATAGCGTCCGAATATTAACACTAAAAATTGCCATACTATTATTCGAAACAGCTTTGTATCACTATATTTGCGTTTAAGAAGTCTGTGAAAATTCAAGTGTTGCATGTACGAGTTATAGTAATAAACATTCTGTGCACGACAGGAAATAAACCATGTACAGTGGAATTATTGTACATTGAAAAGTATCACGATTTTGGAATTAAAATTGCTTGGAATGTAAAGGGTTAAAGTTATTCACTGTAAGTATCATAGGACACGACGATCGTAAAAATCGTTGAAACGGTTCTCCGGCTGATTGAAATGAACTATTCGACGAGGATCATCCCGAAACCTGACCAAAAGCTCGAAAACTTTCTTTTTACAGCAGGTCGGAAATACTTCTCGAAACTCGTTTGCGAACTTCGACAAATTTCATAAAACTATGTGGAATGATTTAGTACGATCTGCGATTGTAATCGTAGTTGCCTCGAATGATTCATCCTTCGATGTAGCCGACTAATTTCCAAACGAATTCTCGTTAGTCTTTTTTCGACCAGAGATTCAGAAGGTCACAGAGCTGCAGGTATTACGCTGACAGTATGGTTACCATTTATATTGAATATCATTCTATACAGAGGAGGTGTATCCCGTGATTTGGAAGCTGGCCAGAGGATTTTAATGGATCTACGACATTTAAGGCCGAATTACAACGTATTTACACATGTCCATACATTGAGCTCGCTTGGATTATACGATATTTGACAGAATTGAATGCTCGTTCGATAAAAGAATAATCGGTGAAACTTCTGGACTCCTACATCCTGAAACAATGATCATTTGCAAGTAAGAGTGCAGCATACTTGGAACACCAGTTCGTTTAAATCATCATTTTATCATTAGACATTTTATCTTAGAATCATCGAAGCTACAAAATTGTCTTCATAGGAATCGATTCGATTTCTTTACTGAGTAAATATTCTAATAAAAATCACTCCAAGTTCAAACAAACTCAATCTTCTCATTTAATATTCACTACTAGATTTTAATGCTTGGTAGATTTAAAGTTGAGACGAATAATAATTTATTGCAGCGAATGACTACGTATAAAAGTGTATAATATCGTAGGAAAAATAATACAAAGTATATTTCAATGATAGTGTAAAAGAAAAAGTACTCGAGGATTTGAATATTTCAGTTTAAAAATTAAAACCAGTATCTTTGCTTTGTTCATTTCTCTTAATTTTTTTACATTTCTTGACGAACTATAATTTTGTCTTTCGATTTTATTGTTTTTGTTCGTGGATTAGTTTAACTAATCTCAATTAAAAGGAACTATAATCATTTATCTATTGTATAACACGAATCTCTAATACAGCAAATATTAACTATCAAACATTAAACGTGATATACATATATCGTTTTGTAACAACAAAATTGATGATTTATTCAAAGGGTATAGAGTGACAATCTTTATTGTCTTTTTATGTCTTTATTGAGATTTTACCCAGTATGGTTTTTTGTGATGCAAATGCATTTTTCACTATCTTATCCGGCTATATCCTTTTGTATAATTGATATAATAATATGAGTTTGTTGGAGAAGATTAATTTGCAAAATTTAACATTTTTAACATTTTAACGACAAAGAAATGTTTGTTTTGTGTTGTACGGTAGTTCCAGCGTTAGTAATGCAATAATGTAATAATATAGGGCGTCTCGAAAAAATTTCTTGAAAAAACTGATTCCTAGGGCAATTTTAAGAAAATTTTCTCTTGGGAAAATATCGCACACGGTTTTGTTTTCAAGTTATTAATGAATAAACGCGAACCGATCGGAGAATGGCCTTGCCATTGGCCGAGCCGAGATGCGTCCTCTGTAGCCCCGCTCTGATTGGTTGATGTTTTTCATTGATAATTAAAAAACGAAACATCGAATCACAAATTGGCAAAGGAAAAATTTGTTCAGTATAATCCTGCGAATCGCCCTTTGCAAGGAATGCGAACATTTTTTAAACGTTCTGTATAGCAGTGCAGTAACGTACTATTATAAAACTATGAAAGTACTTATTACTTATTGGTCATTGTCACTGAAACTACTAATTTTACTCATAATGTCAGACATATGTTGCGGCCGAGATTACGACCAATCTCAGGGAACCGGAGAGAAATTCTTGACGTTGAAAGAAAAGGAGATAAAAGTGGTAATTTGATTAAAAGCGAGACGCGCATGAAGAACTTAGGAAAAGAGTGGTCTTCCTGGACGTATATGCGCCCTCCAGGGTCCCGCTAATGATCCAATGCTGATGCAGCCCAGTGCTCCGGGGCAGAAACCAATAAGAACCAGTCTAGCCAGAGTTTGGAACAGTTGTAAATCGTTGGAACGAGGTTGGTCGGCATGGCGGTGTTCGCGACGAGCCTGAGAAATTAGGTGAATTCGGCTGGCACGGTTAATCGGTTCTTCCAGGAGGACCATTTCTCTAATGGAACCTAGCTCTATAGGAATTGTCATATTAATTCATAATCCATCGCAAATACAATTACCAAGCAGTTAGAGCACCAACCCGACAAAAGTTCGCGCCACTGTAGCTCGGTAAGTATACAGCGGCTCACAAATTCGGACACTCTTCAAACCTAAATAACATTTTTAAGATTGGACTAAACGTCTTGACTTTTCTTGAGCATTCTTAGTTGCAGTGATTTAATAAATGATATGCAAAATGAATTTTGTAAATATTGGAATTGGTACGAATTACATGACCAATAAAAAAGGAACTTTATAAATATTTTTTATTATATTTTTTATTACTAAAAATTTTAAAGACGCATCGGGTAGATCTATTATAGTTATACACGTGCAGAAAAATTGATTGAAATCGACCGACGTACATACCAGCTGCATACCATCGAAAATGGTGAAAATCGCAATTTTTCACGTTTCTTGGTCAGTTTCTGTTTAAACTCCAGAAATTCCTACATCTTTTTACGCGTGTCATTTTTTCCCGTGTCAATCGATTTCAGCGAAATTTTCAGCATGTGTATAACTTAATATTTTAAATTTTCATTATGAGTTGAAATAAAAATGTTTTAAAAAATGTCTTCTACTTTCCCACGTAATTTCTCTCAATTAGAATTATTTTAAAATTATTGTTGTGTATCATTTAGTAAATCAATGCTTCTAGTTGCTTCAGAAAAATCAAGTCGTTTGGTTCAATTTTTAAAAAGTTATTTAGCTTTAAAGAGTGTCCGAATAATTTCGTGAGCCGCTGTATTTGATCGGCCCGGTTGTGTACTGTAGCACACGAAAGTAGTCGGACAATCTTTAAATTTAAATTACTTTTCTAATATATTGCTTGTCATGGTGGTCACCGGTGACCGGAATTAGTAACAACACTCAAAATTTGGCGTTGAAACATATTTTCTTTGTATTTCGAAAATATAGGAACTGTTTGTTTTTTAATAGAGAATTTATTCCTACAATCAAATTTTAGTAATAGAAATTTGTTCAAGTAATACATGAAAAATTTGATTTCGAAATATTTTCTCTCTTTTGTTTTTAATTTTTCTTATTATTTATTAATCTATTTTTGTGCGAAAGAATGTTGTAGGGTGTTGTCAAAGGGAAAAAAGACACCGTAGCAATTAACAGTTCAGGATTATTAAAAAATGGAATGCTACACGAAAGAACAGCGCGGTTTCATTGTTGAGTAGTATTTTAACACATTATCGACCTTCGAGTATTTCAAAATTTTTCAAAGTCCATTGTCCATGATTGAAAACTTTTCAACGGATCTTTCAACGCAGACAACAATTTTTATTATAAATCAATATGCCATTCTCGGTAACGTTATCTAATAATTTGGTCACAAATTACAATGTAAAAGCAGTTTGCTAGGCTTCATTTCGTTACAGCGCAACTATCGGAAGTCTTAATAATAGGCTTCCGGTCGGCAAAGCGATAAAAATAATGAAGCTTTAGCAGTTCTAATAAAATCATTTTCAACTATCGAAAGTCCTAATAATAGGCTTCCGGTCGGCAAAGCGTTACAAATAATGAAGCTTTGGCAGTTCTAATAAAATCATTTTCAGCGTCGAGGCTCGTCATTTTCATTTTGATGGGTTCGTTATAAAACGTTACTGAGAATCTCGTGTATTAGTTCATTTGATAGTCTACTTTTCACTATTTACAGGGGCTGAATTGGTTTGTAAAACGGGCTTCCGTGGAATTCTGTTCATTTCAGAAGGACCCTATAGTTCCTTCCACGACCGTTCGCTCGCAGCTGCAATTATTTTCGACGTAATGACAAACTTTCCGGAAAGTCCGCATAATTTTATCCTTGGTCCGTAAACGCGCACGAATCCGAATGTAATACGACTTCCACGGAATTACAGTTTTCGCAAGTTTCAGGTTTGAAAATTATACCGCGCTTAAGCACGGCTAGCAGCTCGTGACACGCGAATGCACGATGTCCATTTTCGACTGCCGATGTTCGTTGGTTATCGCAGCTACGCTTGTTCCAGCGTATGCCAGTCAGGACCGAGTAAATAGTACAAGTGTCGTCAACGTAGATGAGACCGGACCCGGATTACTGGGATTGCCATGATAGCGGTTTGTCGACTGTATATAAAGCACTTTTCACGATGCGCTTTATCGTAGGAAAATTCATAGCCGATAAATTTCTTCCAATTTTTCGTTAGCCACACACATGATTAAGAATTTCTTTTATAAAAACACACACAGCTCCGAAATAGTTTCGGCAGTTTATTGCTGCAACAGTTAATTCTCAACGTGGTTCCTTAATACTAAACCTACCGAGCTTGAACATCAACTGATACATATTGCCTTATACAAATGACAGAATCTAATTAATTTATACTTTGCGCGGCTATTATTGTACTACGTTCTCTAATAAAGATGCTTATTCGATATCCTTTTATGAGAGCATCCTTCTAATTTTAATAATTCTGAAATACGAAATCTGGAAGCGGCCATTTTAACGGTAGTGGTAGGTTTAGTATTGACGAATTCTTCGACCAACGTGCCAATAAAGAATAAACATTTTAAAAATGAAAGTCCTCCAGTCGATCGTAGCACAGGTCCTGATAATGTGACTGGTCAATTTTAAATGAATTTACTATTAACCCTTTGCACTCGAAGCTCTTTTAACTAGAAAACCAAAGCATCTCTTCTGACCTAAGATATTTTCATTCTACATGAATTATTTCTTCTTATGCACGTGGATGTTTTTACAATTACTCGTTCTCGCAAACCATTAAATTTTTGTCAATTTTTTACACGGGAACATATTCAGATGCGAAAATTCGATTTTGATGAAACTTATGGGAACTTACAGTTCTTTGAAAAATATTTCACACGTGTTTCTTTTTATCGGCAATTATCCACTTTGAAGGGGTGAAAGCAGCCCTCAAAGTTGGGGTATTTTTGAGACAAATTCGTCCGCGGTATTTGTTACTCTTCTAGTGATTTCGTTCTACACTTTTCTATCAATAAATGCTCCGGGTTGTATAAGCAATTTGCTTTTTTTATTTTCATTTCTGTCAATCCAAAATCACGGTCATTCGGTAGAAAGGAATGACCCGATACCAAGAATTCAAGTTATGTTTATATAATTTCTTTAAATTTTTTACTTAGACTACTTCCATAATTAACACTAAATGAATTCCATATAATGTTGAAATTAGAACCACAATCTAATGGTTCATTTTTTACGATATCGTAAAAATTACATTGAATAAATTTAGTTTAAAATATTGTGGTGTGAAATAACTGATAAACTCGTTTTTTTTTTTTATTTTGACTTAGACCACTTTCATAATTATGGGCACATATAGGAAACATGTTTACGCACAAGAAATTAAACAATCTTTGAACAGAACTTTTTTGGTAACACCATTAATTTGAATCCCTGATTTATTTTATCCGTAGATGGTAATTTCATGTAAGCCAAACGATCTTAAGAAATTGTAATTAGTTCTTGACAAATCGATGTCTGAAAGATTTATATATCCGTGCCGTAGCGACAGACATTTTGTTTGCCAGGGATAGAATAAAAAAGAGAACGAAAGGAAAACTTTGATTCATGACACGACACTCTGAATACAGGCCAATTTTGCTGGCAAGGCTAATAGAGTCGACCCGCCGCCTTCTTCGTGCACACCGAGGGAATCTAACACCGTTGTCATGACTGGAGCACTGATTTCACTGGTTCAATAGGGTACCGAAACATTGGAACGTTTTTCGCGGCTTTGTCTAGTTTCTTTTTTCACACTGGTTTAATGAAACATGTTCCCCAACACTGGCTCGTTTCCACCACAAAATGTCAGCAGCGAAATGAAACCTAAAAAAATTCTTCTTCTTCGTTTAAATCTCCTGTCGTTATTGGATCTCTGACTCGAAGCGAAGTTTAAGCTTTTCGCGGATAAAGAGGCATAACACAGAGATTCGTTATGCAATAAATATTTATTCCATTAATTTTAAGCATGCGCAGTATGCTAAATTTTTATAAAAGTCTAATCCAATAGTTAAATCGTAACTTACCTTTTTCTCACTAAAAATAGCAATTTTGCGATAAATAATTCGTTGTATTTTACAACAATTAGATTTTACAATGTTAGCTACAGAGAATTTAAATGTGATATATAATTAATATTCGAATGATGTAATTAATAATTTCTGTCCTGTGGCAGCAACGATTATAAATAATAAAATAAAGGTAGCGAGTGTTTCAATGTGTAATAAATAAAACTGTGTACGTATGTATAACAACTTTATATAACGTCTTTTCGTAATAAAACATTGATCGAAAAGTAAGCACCATCATCTTAGTCTTTAAAGTGTTGTAGTGTATTTGGATAAAGTTAAATAGAATGATTTCTTTAAATTTGCATTAATACTTATTTTATAGTGTAATAATATGTCTGATAGCCAATAATCAATGTGCTTAATGAAATTAGTATATAAATTATTAATAATCTGTCCAGAGAACGGAAATAAGTGAACATTTAAATATTGCAACGATTCGTCTGAATAAAGTCGCCACATTCTACTTACTTCTAGCTTCGCAACTTTAATACTACGAAAATCAAAGATGCTGATGAAGCATCATTGTATTGACGCTATAATGCGATTGAACAGTTATTACTTAAAATAAAGATATTTTTACTAAAATCCTGTTTTCAGATGTTTAGAATTGTCTTATGTTTATAAAAGAGCGATATAGTAGAACCTCGATTTTCGAAACTATGCAGAGAAAGATGACTGCTGCGGTATCACCGACGTTGTGAAAATCGTTGTATTCAGCATTAGAACTACTGAACAATAAATCCAACGATATACATTACTGTGTAATAATAACGAGACTGCATCTATTAAAACTTCATACAATTCTTATTGTAAGGTATACGTCATTAAAGAAGTGCATCCGAAAATTTCTGATCAAATCATTTTTATAACTTCAATAATTGCGAAAGAAAAAACTAGGGACCTGTTAAAATAACTGGTTTGTTAGTTTTAGTGTTAAGATGTGACGCGTCCTCGAATGATAAATTAATATTTATTTAATAAAACGAATAGTTATACGTACATTCTTGAAAATGCGAAATAGAGCGACCGATTTTGCAAAGATTTAAGATAACGTGATGTTAAACAACAAAATCGGGAAAAACGAAAGTTAAAATGCCTTCACCAAGGAAAATTATAACTTGGTGAAGTAGTACCCTTGACCAATTCTACATATCTAGGGCGATTTTCGGAGTTACGTAACGCCCATAATCTAGTACGTTCATTTAGGTTAAACCTGTCAGAAGGATGCGCAGAAAAGATCACGAAGTCAGTGATGCGATTTAACGGTAACTACATTGACAGTTAGGGCATTGCCACTTACGGGAAATTTTCGGTTTCACATTTACAGACCTGGCAAAGCAATCAATTTGTTAACTCTTTGAGACGCAGTAGTATTAATCCTTTGCGCTCGAACGGCGATTCGGAGACACCAGTCAAAATTGCCATTGTTTAGAGTTCCTTTCACACGATTAAAATCGTTCGTTCAAATTCAATGGATGAGATTCTTGAAAAATGAACCTTATAAAATGTTCTATAAAACTTCTTTAGATGATTCTAAATTCCACGTTTTGGATCTTTCACTGAAAAGAGGAAGACCAAAAATATACGGAAATATTAAATTACTTTCATTATACACCACCACTAGACCAGTAACGGAAGAAACAGATAAAGATATTATGTGTTTACTACCATACATCCCTCCAATTTTTCAGGAACATTTTAAGAATCTTAAAAACTCGAAATGATAAAAATGGATTACTTTTTAAAAATAATTAATAAATGTTCATGAATTATTTCATTAAAGTTATTGTTTCAAATAAAGCTCATATTTATTTATTGCTTTAAATCATATATAGGACATTCAGTTAATTTTGAAAATGGTCTAAGTCAGTTCAAACATTAAAAATAACATTTTCGTATGAAATTCACACAAAATTTCATATTCATAATAAATTTCCATTAATCGAGACTAATAAAATTATAAATTAAAATGTCGCATAATGTAAAAATGTTTTTTAATTTATTCAAATGCAAGTCATTAAATATCTCGAAACGAGAAATGTATGACTTAGACCACTTTCATAATTATGGGCACATATGTCACGATTTTCTTAAGCCATTTTGAACATTGATGAAAAATATTGTTTAATAATAACAGCTTGATGTAAAGTATTATTCAACCCTTTGCACTCGAAGCTACTTTGGCTCGAAAATCATCATTTCTTCTAACCCAGGATTTTTTCATTCCACGTGGTTTAATTCATATGCATAGGGTGATTTTACTATTGCTCGTCCTTGCAACAGTTACATTTTTACGAATTTCCTGGGTACAAGTACAGCGATGTAAACATTGTTTTAAAGAGTTGTAGCAATTTTTACCGACGCCTCAGAGTCGCCATTCGAATGCAAAGAGTTAATAGTAACGTCTGGATGTAAAATATTATTTAATAATACCAGCAAATATTACCAGCAACATCCCAGAAACGTATCTGTTTTTAATGTTTATGAGTGGCCATGTGTGTATTGTTAAAATTACACAAATCATAAAGAAACAGTAAGTGTATAGCGTCTTTGGTTGCATCAAATTTAATTTCTGTCAGTTCACCGAAACTTTTTAAGCAAAAATTTTTTAACTTTGTGAATGAAAAACTGTGACTTCCAGTGCTGTATGAGAGATTTCATACTATAAAATTTATCGAGAGGTATGATAACACCACATATTGGTTCCATAATGCAATGCTAATTTTTTGAAAAACATTAATATTCACGTACCCAGTGATTTACCTATGTTTTATTTCAATAATTTATATTTATAACAAGTCGTTTAAAAAGTAATTGAGTGGATCGTTTGAAATGGGACATTTTCTACGAAGATTCGCAATAACGATCGGTTACATCGTAAAAATTCAATTCAAGGGTCCAAGGTACAAAACCGAATAGCTGCTTAGGACGCATTAATATAATACTGACCGAAATTCCAGGCGCGACTCAAGATGAATCACGTACGTGGAAGTCAACAAGGCTTGTAGGCAAGGATGTCAGGAATTTTGGTAATAATCCACGATGAATTTCGAGTATTCGCCCGTCTCTGTTATACTCACCCCTCCTGTAGATTCGACGAATGAAACTAGGTATACGGATTTCGATCAATGACGAATGACAAATCTTTGTTGTTCATCTAACGATTTAAAATATATTTGGTCGATGCAAAAGTTGCTGCAATATTGCACCGTCAATTATGAAACGTTTTATGCTTCAGCATAAAATATGTTTACTATGTACGAATGAGTTATTTACATTTACACAGTATTGATAAAGAGAAGTAAATATACTTATATCATTGGCACAGAGTTGTGGAAATATTAATTTAATTCTCGACACAAAATTAAATCTTTAAAGACATTTTACATGCTCCTAAGCTGAACCATTTGGATTTGAAACTAACATTCATAATTATTCTGATATTTTACTATATTATATTATTAGTTACACGCATAATTAAGTACGTCAGAAAATTATTAGAAAGAGAAGTGTGGCAGATTATTCTTTCCTTTCATAAAAAAAAACTATATAACTAAATGCTAATACAGCATAACTTATAAAAAGTAATAAGATAGAAGTTATGTTTGGTGACGTGAATAACTGATAACTGACGATAATAATTATATGCTTGTACTAAATGAATTATAAACATATACTTGCATTACTTTCAGATTTTCTTTTTGACATTAATCAGTTGTATTGTTTCTAATTTAAGAATTTGATGTAAATTTAAGAACTTTTGGGTGAACCGAATATTTTTTAAAAACCTTATTAGGGGCACAGCTCCTACAAACTTCAAATCAAGAGACATTTCCCGATTAAATTACATGTTTATTGTACATAAGTGCGCATGGATATTTAAGATTTCGGAGCGAGCCATCTCAAGCAAGAATTCCGCCATTGCACTTTGTGCTCGGTGGAAGAGAAAGGCGTCAAAGACGCGCCGCCATTGTGAGCTAGTACTTTGTCGGGGGTGTCTCCGGAAGTTACAATGCCAGGAGAAAGATTGACCTTAGCAATCTAAGCGGTGTCGTTCCAGGCTCGGGATTGTTCTTAGCGCGAGACAGTTCCTCTGGGAAAATTGGCTGACAGCCAATGAACCGAAATGTGGGCCAAATGTCTTACTCGCATCCGCGCACGTTATGCCACGAGCTCGCTGATAATTCCTATTCCCGCCCATTCCCGCGGAATGCCCGATGCAAATGACTACCATATATTTTCAACGTTAATTGTACTTTTTCACGAGCCGATCCACCGGCCATTCTATTTCTTTCACCTCCTGGCCCTAGTGGCCTCCTTATTTCGGCAAGTTTTAATTCCGGACCACGGAAATTTCTAATACAATCAGTTTCCTTTCGTAGTAACACGTTAGAATTAAGCGTTCGAAACAGTATTATTAATTATAATTATTCTGGCTTCGGAGACGGTTCAAATAATTCTTTACAGCAAATTTTTACTTTCCCGCGAGTTGATTCGCCGGCCATTTTATTTTTTCCACCTCCTGGCTCGTACGGTCTCCTTATTTCAGCAAGTTTTAATTCCGCTCCACGGAAGTTTTTAATACAATCTGCTTCCTTTCAGAGTATCCCCTTCGTATTGGAAATTCGAGCCACTACTACCAATGACAATTCTTCTGGCTTTGAAGACAGTTCAAATAATACTTCCTGAAAAATTTTTACTTTCCCGCCAGCTGTTTCGGCGGCCATTTTATTTCTTCTACCTCTTGGCTCGAATGGCCTGGAATACAGTAGGATATATGTTCTTAGAACTAACGCAAGATTTGTTTCAATATGTGTCCCCGCCTATTAGCTACAAACTTTGAAAGTTGACGGAACAGAAAGACTACAGAACTTCTTTTCGCACCATGTAATTTTACATTGCCAGTTGTAAAATCTTTTACTAAGTGAAGCAGTCTTCTTCAAAATATTGAATTTATCTTTTCAATCGTCTCAGAACCGTGGAAAATGGTGTTTCGTTTATTAGAGATCACATGTTTGATTAAAACACATCAGAAAGCAATCAATATGTTTTCAATACGTGTCACCACATTTAAGTAGAAGCTTCGAAAGTTGACATAACAAAAAGCGACAGAACTTTCTCTTGCATCTAATAACTAAGACGTGTATAGTAATTTTGAAATGAATTTTAGTTAAGCCTTTGTTAGATTTTTGGACAAAGGGTACAGGGACAGAGCGAAGCCCTTAGCATAATGGGTAAATTTGGTTATTGGAGCAAGATAAATTTTGGTATGGCCATCTTAAGTTTTCTGCAAATATTTGGCAATGCAAGACCGTTCGATAATAACGTAATGAGAATAATAACCTTGATTGCATACTTCAAGTTGATTGAAACTAATGCGGATACTTCTATCCCAAATAGTTATCGATTTCATTTTGCATAAAATAAATATCAGTAAGTGAAGTAAAAATAAACTACATAGGATATTTGTTATTGTATACTCTAATTTTGTAATCGATATAATAAAAAATGTTTCTCAATGAATCCTCTGGTGACGAGTACACGAAACTAGGTCACAGAAGCACTATAGTTTACAAAGAATTTATTCTTCAATGTTTACAAAGTGTTAGGTCGCATTACTTGGACATCATATCAATGGTAAAATCATAGACACGAAAAGTTCATGCGAACATATGCTTGTTACGACCTCGTTTCTGAATTATAGCATTTTTTGTATTGTGCCAGCTGTTCACTTGTCTTCGCAGGAATTACTAGAAGTGATCACCTTTGGCTCGCATACAAACCTCTAAACGTTTTACCATTGACCTTCTGACCCGGTTGAGGTTGTCAGGTGTTGTTCGAATCCGTTGGCAGCCTTCTGTAATATGCTGCCGGATTATGCCGATATTATCCACTGATGTGGTATAAACCAAAGAACTTATTTTATCGGAAGCAGAGAATCAGAATAAATGGTAATCACTTCCAGACGCTTTCCATATTGAAAATACTTTTGGCAATTTTCACCATATATTTGTAATTACTGGAATATGTCCACTAAAAACGGATGTCTCTATTTTTACAAAACCGAGTACATCTCCTCCATAAAACTAGAACGACAGGATGAGTTAAAATGACACGTTACATTCCGGTCCGACCAACACAACCCCCTTCGAAGGTGCCATTTCGGCAATGGCCGAATTACTCTGACCAGAGTATCTTCCGTAATTCGATTCCGATCGACCCGAAAATTGCCATAGACTCTGACCGCGCGTCTAGGAATGTGTATACAAAATTACAAAAGAATCGAGGACCTGAAATTTTTTCCCCATTTTTTCGCGATTTTCGACAGGTAGTGAGTCGTCCTTTCAGCGTTTGGCAATATTTGGCAATCTTTGAAGGCGTCTCCTGACCAAACGATTAGAGCTATCGACATGAGCCCAACGGGAAAATTTTCCCTAAACCTTCCTCTTTAAGCAAAGCACCGGAAATCTAGGCTAGCATTTCAGGGGAATGCAGGAAGAGTCCTTTTATCAACCCCATTTTCCCATCTTCGCGATTTTCACCAATCCCAAAATTTCAAAGTCGCGCCACTGCCGCAATTCGCTTCCAATGGACTCGGAAATTGAAATACACCCTTCCTATGCGTCCAGTTACTTGTAGCCAGACTTAGAAGAGAATCTGGGAAAGTAAGTATTTCGACCGATTTCTTATCCCCCTCAGAAAGTGGCAGTTTGGGGGTTGGCGGATGGATCTAACCCAGACTATCAGCGCTACCGACATGGTTCACAAGATAAAATCTTTCCCAAACCTTTCTCTTTAAGAAGTAGGCCTCGTATCGAGGCTAGCGTTTCAGGGGACTGAAGGACGCTGCGTTTTATCATGCCCACTTTGCCCATGTCTGCGATGTTATAAATCCTGGTATTTCAATGTCTCGCCACAACCCCAATTCGATTTCGATCGAGTTGAAATTGAGTATACACGCTACGAAAATTTAGTTTTCGGCCCATATGTTAGGGGAGCCGGAAAGTAATGTCGTTTTTCTTTTTACACTTTTTGTCTACTTTGAAGTATACAATGAGCTGATAAATGATAAAAGAATATCGAAATGCGCAGAAACGGCATTACTCTCCGGTCCCCCTAATATTAAAAACTTCCATAACGCGGAATTAAATCTTGACGGAGGCCATACGGGCCAGGATGTGGAAAAAATAAAATGGCCGACGAATAGGCTGGTGAGAAAGTTAAAATTTGTCAGAAGGTATTATTTGAATCGTTTCTGAAGCCGGAATAATTATTCTTGGAAAGGAAGGGATCCGTTTCGTCCTGGGCCTGCTAAAGGACTAGTCGTTGACGTTACTTAACAGACCCTGGGTAAGAAATTATACAATAATACATACATATATATAATAATACACATATATAATAATATAATATAATACAAAATAGCTACGTTTAATCCTCCGTAAACTTAGTGTTAATGTTCGTATATTTGTGAAAGCGACGCTAATATTATCCGGGAAGTAGACATCCACGGAACTGCAGTCGTTATCTCTTTACGGTTCACCGGCACTTTCAATGCCTCGAAGACAAGGGTGAAGAATATCGAGTTGGAGCAAAGTAGAGTGACAGTGAAATTGTTTGATAGAAGATCCGTAACATTTTACAAAATACATAAACGAATTAAAGTGGAACTCCTAATCATTCAAAATACAAAAGAAAATTCGATGTGTTCTTAACATTAGTACTACCAAATCAGTCATTTTGACTGGTCCCTAGTTTTTTCTTTCGCAATTATTGAAATTAGAAAAATGTTTTCATCAGAAATTTTCGGATGTACTTTTTTAATGACCTACACGCTACAATAAGAATTGTATAAAGTTTTAATAGATGCAGTCTCGTTATTATTACAAAGCAATGTATATCGTTGGATTTATTGTTCAGTAGTTCTAGTGTTAAAATGTGATATTACGTCTTCCAGACTTATTTTTAAATCAGTTCAACTTGACCTTTCGCTGATTCAGACTTTATTTATGAAATTAAACTCTTTAGATTATATAATTTTTCTTAATTTTATGAAAATTAACTTCTCACGATTGTGTTTATTTTTATTTTTATTCCCATCGAGAAGATTTGACGTGCTGTAAACAGTTTTATTATAGCAACAGTTTAAAATAAAACCGTTACTTGCAATCTTTAATTTTCAGTTGCATTAAAGATTGCCCGATTCTGCAAAAACTATGAAAAGATTGCCATAGAATTCCGAGATCAGTATGGGATTATCCTTTTTCCAGTCTCTAAGGCGAGAAAAATTTCGACGACGCGAATTTAACGTTAGTCATTGTCAAAACTAAGTTCGGTTAGCCTGATTTCCCGAGGAACATGATTAATAGCCTGAAATGGGTAAAGGAATAACGAGTCGTTATTCATTGATTTTTTCCCATGTCCATTTGCATTTTTTGCTTCGTCATTGGTCTACGTTTAGCAGCGCGAGCACCGGGTGCGCTGTATTATCTGCTCGACCATATTGGAAACCAATTAATTCATATGATAAACAACTTGTTTAATAAATATCTGAAGCAACATTAATAACGAATGGGAATAACATTCATTTCTTTTACTATTCGAATAAGCAATTAAATGGTTATTATTGCTCTCCAACTGACGTAAAATATCGTTTCATGATTTTGGATTTTTATTCAAATTTCCAGTTTTGTGTTGTTTAAAAACAATACTGACGCGAACGGAAAAATTGAAAAGTCAGCGAACGATTGAATTATTAGCTCCGCCGAAAAAAAACTATATTTATTATTTGTCTAGTGAATATCGTTGCCAAAATTGTTGTTGAATGTATTTTTCAATTTTCAGGTATCGCAACGTCTTAAGAGAACTATAGTAATTCCCTTTAGCTGTCGTTATAAAATTGAATGCTCTGACGTAAACTCGTTGTTTTATACGAACATAATGTACGTGCTATTTTAATTATTTAGTCATTTACTGTAAGATTCAAATCATTTTACCATTATTGTTGATATTCAATAAATTTAATACAATAATTATAAAAATTAATATTAGAATAAATCTTAAATATCTGTGAACATATTTTATGAAGTAAATTTTATTTAAAATTTAATAAATATTCCATTTACTTTCGGAGTTGGAACATACCCTTTTTATATTAATTATTTTAATATTATAAATCAGCGGGTTAATTTTTCATTTTCAAATTAAAAATATATTACTTATATATTAATATTTATTTCACTTGTCTTTTTTTATGAGAATTTAGTTATTTATATTTTGTTTAAGTTACTGTAAGATGCCACTGCACGAGAGATGTGTCACAAAAATTTACAATTTAGAAATGAGGACGAGTTTCGACACTTTGCAAATATCATTCTTTGCAGTAATTCAGAACATTTAGATGCGAACGCTACGGCGGAAGTGTCTCGATCATTTTTTTCACTGTCAACGGTTGAAGTTATCGGAAATACGTAAAGTTGATGCAGAGGTCCGGGACAGGTGCTTATTTTCGTATTGGCGCACTCCACTTTGTTACGTTTTCGTAACGCTGAAAGTATTACCAACGATATATCGGTTACCGTTTCAAGGTGAATGTGTGAGTGAGCCTATACCAGAGTCTACGGAAATATCACTTCCCAGGCGGTTTCAGGACTGCACGCCAATTTCTTTGGCACGTAAGCCAACCACTCGTTCTAATTTACTCACTGCAGGAGCAACTCGCCTTGCCAGCCAGTTATTATTCGTCGTACAAAAACTGAAAAAAGAAAAACGGAATGCAGAGAAATCCCCTTGTAATCTATATTTTTCTACACTGACTTCGTCGGCCGAATTCCATCCCTTCGTTTCTTCCATTCGAAGCCGATAATTGACGAGAATAACTCGACAAGAACATTCTGGTAATTTTTAAAAAATACCAGTTACATCGAAGCACGAAGGATGCACAGTAATTATTAAGAAAATCAACGAACACGTACCATTAAACATTGCCACAATATTATAGAAATTAAGTTTTACATCATTATATTTATATTTAAAAAATCTATAAAAATTGTACTGTTGTAGCGACGAGTAAGAAACTCGAACGTGTTAATATTTTATTTAAAGTTACTTTTCAAATGGCAATGAAATGAACCAACGGTAAACGCATAAATAAATGGAAACAATGATTGATACAAATCAAAACGTATTATTAACACGGGAACACATTCAGATGTGAAAATCCGATTTTGGTGAAACTTACGGAAGCTTATAGTTCTTTGAAAAATATTTCACACGTGTTTTTTTATATCAGCAACCATCCACATTGAAGGGATGAGAACAGTCCTCAAAGTTGGGGTACTTCTGAGATATCTCGGAAACCAGAAATCGAAACAATTTGAATTTTTTTTTTAAATTGTGTGTGTCTTCAATGGGAAATGTAGTCGCGCAAGAAAATTTTAACAAAAGTCTTTTGTTAAAACAATAAAGCAATAAGCTCCCATAAGTTCCATCAAAATCGAATCTTCGCATCTGAATATGTTCCCGTGTAAGTTGCTGACACTGTGTTACGATTAGGGTTGGCGAATTCTGTGGTGCAGTGAATTTCTGACTTTCGTATCTATATATATGTATTATATTCTGTGCATCTTCGGGACCATTTATCAATCTTTTAAAACATATCATTTATGGTACTTTAACGGCACTTCAAAAGGCGATGGCGTTAGAAGATTCGTCCGTAAGGCTACTTAGAAGGGCCTGGTTTAGTCGCTGAGATTTTGGAAGACAGTTAAAAACGGTACATACAGTGGCACACGAAACTATTCGGACTCTCTTTAAATCTAAATACAATGACTCTTATTAATATTCGGACATTGTGCTATTCAAAAAATTGTTGCTAGTTTCGATCGCTTGCAATAGTAAATTTGGAGTTATTGTTTTATACTATAACAGAACATTCAGTATAGTTTGTTATAACATAAATTTTATTTGTTTGTTGCACATACTTTTCTTAATACCAAACAGTGAACTAAATTATGTCGAAATTTATCGCTGCAAAAATATTCGGACGCTTGACAAACTATAACATTTAAACATGAAAATTATTAACATAAATAATACTTAATATTTCTGTTGTATGCGAAGGTGTCACGTCGGTGATACCTTCTTCTCAGTGTACGGTATCGTCACTGAGCACCTTTGCTCGCGTAATAATTACACGATAGTATTTGGTTGCGGTTTTCTTTATTTTTACTTTGTACAGTGTCGCGATTTCTGTTCTGTTCGTGATGTCTGTATTCGTCTGTTTGCGATTTCTTGTTCGTGTTGTCTCTGAGATCTAGTTTGTATCCGTCGATTCTTGTCGCGTTCTGTCCGTTGTCACCTCGGTTTCGTCGTCATTGGTTGAGGGTAGTTTTTGGTGGAGGAATTTAGCGTTTTTTAATTGGTTGTAGGAATGATGGAAAGAGCGTGCTTGTGGGGGTATCTCTGAAGGAGTGGGAAATTGTTGGTGCTTGACGGAGTGTATCGGAAGGACTAGGAAATGGTGTCGATAAGGGATTAACGTCGTTTATTGCAGGGTTTGTCCACTGGTCTTCACGTGCGTTGCACGTGGGTCTATTCACGTGCGTCGCACGTGGGGTCCGTTCGTCGGAGTCAAAATTGTCCGTGTTCGGCGCGGTCGCAAGTCGCGCCTTCTACCTGCCCTTTTATTGTATGTCTTTACAAAATTCTGACTGCAGGGTTAGGCACGGACAACCTTCGGTGTTGCCGTCGCAACAATTTCGTTGAATAGCTTCTAGCTTTAATTACGTGTCGCAACCGCTTAGGCATATTGTTTGTAACTTTTTGTAAGTAACTTAGCGGTATACATCTCCATTCTTCAATTAATCGTTTTTTAAATTCTTTCTTCGATCTTATCGGTGTTGTTCGAATTTTCCTGTCCAAAAAATCCTATACATTTTCAATGGGATTCAAGTCTGGTGACAGTGGTGGCAGATGTAATACTTTTGGGCAATTATATAAAAGGTATTCTTAAACTATTCTGACTTTATGTTTGCGATCATTATCTTAATAATATTTCAATGTGTCTTCTATATCCATTATGATCGCACTTTTCTTAAGATTTTGTTTTCAAATATTTAAATACTTAAATTTATCTAAAATTTCTTCTATAAAAACTTTAGATGAAATATACTCCGACACCATAATACTTCCACCACTGTGCTTTATTGTTGGATTTAAATTCATTCGGTTAAGCTCTTGATTTCGTTTACGCCATACTAATTTGCGTCCGTCAGTGTTAAACACATTCAATTTACTTTCATCAGCGAAAGTTACATTATTCCACGAAGTTTTTTCCTCATGAACATATTGTTTTGCAAAAGCTAATCTTTTTTTGCAAAATTGAACCAACGACTTGACATTTCTGTAGCAATTCGAAGAACTAAAAGTTGTTTTAAATATCAGTATGGCCATTTATAGTGTCGCCTTAGAGGCGACATTGGTGTGCCAAGGGTTGAAGAACTTATAGAAACGGCAGGCAGATAACCAGACGCTATTTCGCCTTCGGTTGTTTTATGGCAGACTCGAGGGTTCCGTGTAGCCTTTCAAGGCGTAGTAAGGTCAACGCATGGGTTTTTGTCGTCAGCTGACAGCTTGAGGTTATGTAGACGCCTGATGAGACGTACTCGTTGACTCATGTTTGGAAAGTTAGGGTCCTTTAATTATAGCAGACGACCCGAGGTCATATCGCTATTTTAATCCTTAGCGGTTGAGAGCTTTTTTTGTAACGGTCACCCATATTACGTTGTATTTAATGTTGTATTATCTCCTTATACAGCAACCATAAATAAATTAAATGAGAACTAAATTTCTTTCATCTATCTGTAGCGGGGCTTTTCATTTTCTATGGTGTAAGTGCTATGTCTCCATATGGGGCTCTTCGTTTCCTAAGGCATAAGTTCCATGTCCCCACATAGAGGTACTTCGTTTCTTATGGCATAAGTGCGACGTCCCCATATCGGCGCCCTTCGTTTCCTATGACATAAGTGCTATGTCCCCATATCAGGGCATTTCGGTTTCTATAGTATAAGTGCTATGTCCTCGTAGTCGGGGCTTTTCATTCTCTATGGCATAAGTGCTATATGCTCGTAGTAGGGGCTTTTCATTCTCTATGGCATAAATGCTATGACCTCGTAGTCGGGGCTTTTCATTCTCTATGACATAAGTGCGACGTTCCCATATCGGGGCTCTTCGTTTCCTATGGTATGTGTGAGGTCCACGTAACGGGGCCTTTCGGCCGTTAAGCGTTAAATAACAAGGACAGTATTCCTGGAGGATTTGGCGACGAAGTGGGAAAGGAGGGGGTGTCTTTTGGTAAGTGCACTATGTCTCACCGCTCAGCGCTGACCCCAGAACCATGAAAGGGCGCATTCCTTGGATTCTCCGAGTAAATTTCTGAGATATTATAACGTAACAATTTATTAAATTTGCAGGTCGACCAATATTAATACAGCAAATAGCTATACCACCAACTATAAGTAGGTGAAACTTGATTACAGTAAGCAACAACTTCGTGCTGTGATAGATCTGTACTGCGAGTCATTGGTCTGGCAACGTAGCGTACCTACTCTACTTACTGTGGCTCGCTTGCGAGAAGCATTTGTAGAATAGGCACGGTACGCTGTCAGGCCGAACACTGTTCCATTTAATCGACACTTGTCAGTTTTATAAAAAAAAATTAAGCAATAGAGTGATACGAGGTTTGTTTAACCTTAAATAACTATCTTAATACTTAATCTACGACAGCGGGTCAAATGACACTTTTCAGAAATTTTATTTTGCAATTATTGAAGTTATGAAATTGACTTCTAAGGAAAGGATTCAATAGACCTCTTGTTCAATTATATATTTTGTAATGAAAATCGCAAATAATCAAAATAAATTAAATTTTGCATTTTTATAAGACAATATACACCAGCCAATTTTAATTCTCGGTAGGTTCACTGTTGAAATTAATGAAGAACCCTGTTAAATTAAGTTCACACTTCTATATCTATTGTATTTTAATTTATTCAGACGTTTCGAACAATTATAAAGGAAAATACTTCCTAAAGTGAAAAATGTTTACCCAATATCATCAATATTAATTAATTATTAAGTCCGCAGTTGATTCGTACGATCTTTCGAACATTAATTACTATTGCACGACGTGTGCCAACTAGGAAATTCTAACAACGGAGGACCAACACCAATATCCTAATAACAAACTGCACTCTACGATACCAACTTTCTAGAATGTAACTAAAACTCGCGTGTTTACTAAGCCGTGTGCCGCTCAACTATATAGTGAATCGCTTTAATATTCGGACACTATATAATTTTCACTTTGCCACATTATAATTTTGTTCAGGATGAAGGAGAAAAAAAAGTTAATTCTAAATTACATTACTGTATAGGGTCTAGTTAATAAAAGCATAATTTTTATTTATATAATTACTGATGTTTACTAAGTATTCTATTTTAACACTTTAACTGCCCAACGAACAACCTCAAAAATCCCACAAAATCAAAGTAATTTATTGAATGAAGCAACAATTGAAAATTTAAAACGTATGACACAAAGTTATCCTTCAACCTTTTTCTATCCTTCTTCTATCGATCTTCACTAAATTTAGTGCAACGAATATATTAATGTACAAATTTATTTTTATACGTGGACAAACAATTTTGTCACCCACATATGAGTGACATGGCAGTCAAAGTGTTAAACGAAACAATGTCTAGTTTTAACGTAACAACAATGTTCGGACACCTCGGAATGTAACAATTTGCGTGAGCTAGTGTGATATTTAATGCGATTGCGAGATATGTTTGCAAACATTACAGTCTGTGTAAACGGTCTCAGGCCTCAGAAAATCAGTTGCGTTTAGACATTCACTAAGGTCACTGGTAATAATCGGACGTAAGAGAAACACTTCATACAACGTAAGCTAACTTGTCATTTTTTCGCAATGCAAAAGGTGAAACGTAAAAGAAAATTGCAGCAATGCTTAAAATTAGTAAAAGTACAGTGTGAGATATTATTGAATGATTTAAGTATGAAAACCTAGTAGGATCTATTCCGTAAAGAGGCCAAACAACAATGTTGGACACGCGAGATAAAAGAAAAATTATAAGAAAAATAAAGAAAGATCCTGCATTAAGTACACCAAAATTAGCTGCCGAATTATTAGAAGAGACTGGAAAGAAAGTGCACTTCCAAACAATACGCAGAGCATTAAAAGAATGTGGTTGAATGAAACTAATAAAAAGAAAAGATAAACTTTGCGAGAGAATTTGTTCTAAAAGAAGATACGTGGTGGAATGACGTTATTTTTAGTGATGAGAGTAAATTCAACATATTTGGATCGGATGGGCGAAGAATGGTGTGGCGAAAGAAAAATGAAGAATTAAAAATTAAAAATTCGAAGGCGACTATAAAGCACGGAGGTGGAAATGTACTTGTATGGAGGTGTATCTCAACATTTGGAACGGGTGAATTAATTTTTATTGATAACATAATACACAAAAATGTGTACCTGAACATTTTAAAAAGTAATTTACGTAAAAGTGCAATGAAAATGGGGATTCAGAATACATTTAAGTATTATCAAGATAATGACCCCAAGCATAAGTCACGTATCGTACAGGAATATTTGCTGTATAATTGTCCAAAATTATTACAATCGCCACCTCAGTCCCCAGATCTGAATCCTATAGTGAATTTATGGGATGAATTAGACCGACAAATTAGAACAACTGCAATAACATCTAAAGAAACGTTAATAGAACGACTGAAAGAGGAATGGAATAACATTAGTACAGAATATTTGAAAAAAATAATTTTCAATATGCCTGAACTATTAAAAGAGGTCATTCGTCAAGAAGCATATCCTATACGATATTGAATTACTTTTCATTTGTAAAAATTAGTACAAAAACTACGAGTCTTTAAAAGTGTCCGAATATTATTGTAACGTTAAAACCACACATTTTTTTTGTTAAAAACAGAACATTTAATAAACGCTAGTAATTATATAAATAAAATTTATACTTTTATTAACTAGATATTATCTAGGAATGTAATTTAGAATTAATTTTTTTTCCTGCATCGTGAACAAAATTACATTGCGACAAAGTGAAAATTTTATAGTGTCCGAATATTAAAGGTACTCACTGTATATGCATGTGTGTATAATGTATCGGAGAATCGAACGTAAGCTGTACGAAATTAATAACTAGCTCTATGAACAATGAGGAATACAAGACTAAGCAATAGCAATAAATACAACGAGCAACAGGCGAGCAATAAGCAATATAATCGGAGGACCGCGAGTTGCGCCCTAATGTACGAGTCCTCCCTACTCTTCGCAGATTCCGCCCTTCTCCGACAATCGGGGGTGAGGCAACTGAAAACTAGACACGGAAGATCGGGCCCGATAGAACTAACACAGGTCTACAAAACGTATATTTTATTTTTCATTGCGAGTTGAATTAAAAATGCTTTAAAAAATGACTTCTTTATTTTGTCATGTAATTTCCACCAATTATTTCGAAATTATTTTTGCATATCGTTTTGTAAATATATGCTTAAAATTGTTCAAGAAAATTCAAGTCGTTTGGTTCAAGTTTTAAAAGGTCATTTAGATTTAAAAAGTGTCCAAATACTGTCGTGAGCCACTGTATGCATACGAACTTGCAAGTGCTCACGGTATCGGGAATTGACTCTTCAATATTGCAACGAGCAGTTCAAGAGTTGTAAATTTACTTTTCTAATAATCAAATCTGCATTTCTTCATCGTCCAAAATTGCAATTCTCACGTAATTGTCGAGTAATTTGTAATATTCGCCAGTATACGCCAGCAACATCACGCGTACGTCTACGAAAATTGCAAAGGTTTGCAGTATTTGACGAATATTGCAAACGATTCGACAATTGCGTAAGAATTGCAATTTTATAGTATATTATAGGTCAGAATTATATTTAGGGGTTCCTTAAGTAAAAAATAAATAGACCTAGAGTTTTATTTTCCGGCCGAAACAAGTAAGTGGGACACGAAACAATATAAACATCAAAAGAATTAGTTATAACGGAGAGGTTGATTCTGTTGGTGATGCAATCACGGTATTTCTCTAGTATTGCGACGTGTTAACAATAACCGACGCTTTTGTACATTCCCACCAACGAGAAACAAAAGAGACGACAGAGAACCGCGTTGATTAATCGCCGGCTGGTCGGTTTTTCATCACCTTTATTTGTCCGCTTTCCACGAAGGAAACATCACAGGAAGAAAGGTAATCGCAATAAAGCTTTTCTCGTGCCTTCGTTCGCAACTGGTTCCTTCTTGGCCGGAACTTCGCGAGCAAATTTTCCGAAGTATCGTCCTTTTTCGTTTTTCTCGCTAACTGAAACACGCGAGCGAACGAACATATTCAAGATGCCCGCGAAAATACAGTAACAACGCCAGATGCTCTTACGAAAAAGCTTTTAAAAACATTCTCCGGGAAATGCGGAGAGCTGTTTCGATCATCGCCCACATAAATCCTTCTCGATACTCGAATATCGAAAATATTGAATTGCATCGACCTAAATATTTCGTTGCATTTTCCATTCGCACGTCGCTATTTTAAACATTTCGTTGGTGACATCGTGTTAGCGAATCGATTGCAAGGGCGGTCGAAATTCACTTAAGGGGGTATCCAACTGCAAAAAAGTATAACTTTACGTATTTCAGAGAATTTTTCACAAAAGAATAAACGGGATAATTTCGAGGTTGGAATTTCAGGATATATATGTGAACATATTTCAATGCCATTCAGAATCTCTTCTTTTAAAAAGAATTAAGAATTGGTAGCAATATATACGTGCCCTTGAAAATAATCGCTTATGAAAACTATTGTCTCGTGGTTTTCATTGTTCCAACCTTATTCTACATATCTAATGTAAAAACCAAGTAGACTTTTTATCACATATTGAATAAATTGTTTATATCTACCGGGACAGAATTGAAGGGACACATCCTCGAAACACGAATAGCTGTTTTAAAATTTTATCAAACGACTTCACTTTTTTCGACGTTACATTGGTTACTGTACTCGGTAATACATATGTATAAAAACTTCGGATATTCCTATTGCTAGAAATTTTTAAAACAAAAAATGAAGGTCAGGGTTTTTAAACTTGTTTATTTGTGTCAATAATGAAAATTTAAAACATGCCTTTTATAAACCTGACATAATTTATTTAGCATTCCTGCGATTTTCATTACAATGTACGATTGAATAAAGGAATCCATCGAATCGATTCCAATGAAGGCAATTTTATAACTTCAATAATTGTAAAATGGATAATCTAAAAAGGATCGCTTGACTCGCTGTGATAGCTTTAATGTTAATCAATTGAAGAATTGTACATGGATTTTGCAGCATATGATGGGATATGAAATACGATAATCGAAATATGCTAGACATTTATCGAATGTACATGACTGAACACTTCTTAAAGGATCTTTCAACACTATCAGCAATTTGTATAGCGAACCAAAAAATCGTAATTAGTAATCTAGTCCTTAGTAATCTAATTCTTAGTCATCTAAAAATTTCGTTTGAGATTACAATGTAGAATGAGGATTCTACAATTCATTTTGTTACAGCATTATTATTAAAAATCCTGTTGATAGGTCTCCGGTCGATAAAGTGTTAAGACGAATAACAATTTACAGAAATGGATGACAACAAACAAGACTGTATAATATCACATAAAAATTAATAAAGTACGCTTCAAACATTTAATAAAGATGCAGAATATAAAGTACCCGAAAATTTGACCTTTTAAATTAACATCAGTATTATCTCAGCTTTTTTACCTTTTTCAGTAAGCTATTATTTCAAAGATATGGACCGTTTATTTTGAAAGTGGTGCAAGTCCATTTTCTTCTGTTTCGAGAAAATTAAATGTTAGCAGATCTGACAATTAAAAAATATAGGTTAATTATGTGAAGTCTGGGAATGTTTGTACTAATTTATCAATATGTAATTTGATTATATACATTTCTTTTAGGCGAATTTAAGTAAAATAATATATATTTCCAGGCTGCAAATGGACTTACACCACTTTCATAGACAGTCAATTGTAAATATCATTTAATTTCAATTTTGAAGTAGCAAATATCACTTAAAATATATTTCATATTAATCCAATTTTGTTTATAAATAATAACAAGAAATAAAATAGAATTAGTATTTTTTATTTTGAACGTTAATTATATTTATGTATTGTTAAACTTAACACAAGATATTGGTATTATTAATTATTTATGCTCTTCATGTGATAGTGTTTTGAAATATTCATGATGCACAGGAGGTATATAAGGTAATAGCTGCTGCATACCCTTATATTTTTCGTATGTAATAGGCCTGGCATCGTGATACAAAGGCGCCAGGGCGATTTTTCAAATTTTGGCGTTCTTCCCCGACATGTATGTGATAAATTTAGAGTCTTAAATTCTGTGTCCTCCATTGATGCTTTATATAAAATAGTATACGGTGCACTTGTGTAAAATCTCATCCAACATATTTGCAACCAATTTACTTTTTCTCCATTAGTGTTTCCTCTTATCTGTTTTTTAATTGCGTTTTGTAGATTTTTTGTTGAAACGAAATTCTCTCGTTTCATTTCATGTAAAATAAATTTATTATGTTGTCTACATTGGTTTATAATGTCATAATAATCCTGTGGTGTGTACAGGAAATTCTTTTTTCGTAATGCCATTTTTTCTGTCTATGGAAATTGGACTTACACCACTTTCATAAGCAATGGTTACGCAATTTCTTTTACCGGCTGATTTTAAATTGAACAAATCATAGGCATTTTTTAAGAACTAGTTATAAACAAAAAGTTTACACTAAATTAAACATAAATTACGTCATATTTCATTTTTTTTTTTTTTAAAGGACTTACACCACTTTCAAAATAAACTGTCCATATATAGCGAGAAATTACTTTGCGAAACCACTGTAGATTTCCGAAATCACGTTCCTCGAGAAGTACGACATGTTGTCAAAGGTGTGCAACAGAACAGCCGTTTAAACGAAAGATATTTTTATTTCTAACCATACAACTAATTAAGCCGGTCGAGAACGAAATTAATTAATTAGAAAAACCGCCGTCCGCCCACTGTGCAAGTAATTTCTATGATTATTTCGAAGGGGTGGTAATTACCTGCGCCCACTCTGCTGCAACACCGAACGAAACTAAAGAATGACATTCGCGAACCCGGAGGATCGATATCACTGAATACGGGGAATTAACCAATAAAACTGCGATGACGAGAGAATGTAGAATGAAGGAGGCAAGTTACAGTAGAGTTGCGGAAAGTTTAATCAGGTCGGTTCTCGGCGTGCCTGTTCGTCACAGTCGAAATCAAACGAGCCGTTCCAGTCGTGGAACGAGTGATCAATGGATCGATCGTTGCACCCTTCCGATCGAGGCATGAAAGGGCCGGCGTCTCCACGCCGGAGGCATCGAATCGCGTAGTTGAAAAGCGGCAAGAAACACCGATGAAACGAGTCGACAACAGAAACTACAGTGAGTGCCGTTAACGAGATCGGGAAATCTGATTTTTCCGGATTCCGGATTCAGCCCACTTTTCTTGGAGTTCGATCGAACAATGGCGACCGATTAAGACACAAAACGGCCCAGCGAAGAGGAGCTGAACGAGTCGAAAAGAAGAATGGTAAACCGAGTCAACGATAGAAACTATAATGGGTTCGTTAACGAGATAAGGAAATTTTACTGTCCTGGATCTCCATTCAATTCAGTTTTTCCCGCGGTCGGATAGCACAAGGGAGACAAATTCAGACACAAGGGGTTGCGACAATAGAGAAGATTGCTAGAAAAGCGATTCGATGATAGAAATTATAACGGGTATCGTTAAAGAGATGAAGAAGTTTGACTGTGCTGGATCTCCATTTAGCCCACTTTCTTCCGCGGTTGGTTCATCCAAGGGAGGCAACTTCAGACACAAGGAGTTGCGAGAATCTAGAAAATAGTTAGAAACGCGATTCGACGATAGAAATTATAACGGGTATCGCTAACGAGATTAGGAAATTTGATTCTCCTAGATCTCCTTTCAGCCCACTTTTTCCCGCGGTTGGATAGCACGAGGGAGGGAAATTCAGACGCAAGGGGTTGTGAGAGTTGGGAAGATTATTAGCAAAGCGATTCGACGATAGAAATTATAGCGAGTATTGTTAAAGAATTAAAGAAATATGATTATACTAGATCTCGATTGAGTCCACTTTTTTCCGCGGTTGGTTCACACAACAGACGCAAGTTTAGACACAAGGGGTCGCGATAGTCGAGAAGACTGCTAGAAAAGCGATTCGACGATAGAAACTACAACGGGTATCGCTAACAAGTTTAGGAAATTTGATTCTCCTAGATTTCCGTTCAGCCCACTTTTTCCCGCGACTGGATAGCACAAGGGAGGAAAATTCACCAACAAGGGGTTGCGAGAGTCGAAAAGATAGCTAAACGATTCGACGATAGAAATTATAACCGGTATAATTAACGATTTAAAAAAATTTGATTGTCCTAGATCTCCATTCAACCCACTTTTCCGCGGTTGGATAGCATAAGGGATGCAAATTCACCTACAAGGGGTTACGAGATTCGAAAATATGCTAATGCGATCCGACGAAAGAAATTATAACAAGCATCGTTAATGAAATTGAAAAATTTGATTTTCCCGAATATCCATTTCAGTCGACTTTTCCCTGCCGTTGGATAGCACAAGGCAAGCAAATTCAGACACAAGGGATTACGAGAGTCGTAAAGATGGCAAAGCGATTCGACGATAGAAATTATACCTGGTATCGTTAACGAGGTAGTATAGTTTGATTTTCCCGGATGTCCATTCAGCCGACTTTTTCTCGCGGTTGGGCTGTATCACAAGTGCGACGAATTAAGGCGAAAATGATTCGACGAAACCGTAGTGAATGAGTCGAAAAGGAAGGGCTTGGTGGGGCGAAAGGACGTGCCGGTGAGACTGGCACATCCTATACATAATTTTAGTCCTCGTTCTTCCCGACATATCGTACCAGTGGACGCGAGACCGCGTTTCGAGGAAACAGCCTCGGTATTGGTGGCAACCAGGAGTATTGATTTTTTGGTACGATACGGCAACAACGAGGTGGAGCCATCGCAGCTCCATTTGGTAGCGCCGCCATATTTGTTTCCCCCAGGAAGACCAGGGAGAGACTGCGGAAAGTGGATTTTCCTGTGGCTTCTTCTCTAGTCTCCGATTCATCGTTCATTAACGTAAGTAGAAACAGTTGACCAGTTCGTGACCGAAGCTTAGCGGCCTTTCCGCGCCGGTATCTCGCGCGTTCGCCGATTCGTTTTGCGGTTTTACGGACACATGACACCGCTGCGGAGGATGTTGCCGATCACTGCGGGACTAACTTCGAACGAGATCGTGTAAACAACGTGCTAGCACCGCTTGACAGGTGGTTGTGTCGAATCAAGTGATCCGTTGTCTAACTCTTTTGGCCCTTGTCATCCGCGATTCGGATACCGGTGGCACCGCACCAAATGGAGCTAAGACGGTTAACGTGCGTTTTGTGATTTCCTCCGATGGACGCCAACCTGTGACAACGTTTCCTGATCGTTTGCCACAATTTTCGGGTAAAACTCGAACCGACAACGCACCGTAGATACCGCGTGCCGTTACGAACATTCAGTTTTAAGTCAGGAATCTAGCGTGCGCGACGAATATAGCGTAGAGCCGAATGATCGTTGAACGATTGATCTGCTTGTCTATTATTAGACCTAGCACGTGGCGATAAAATATCGTTGATATCCGGTTATGACAGTGGTTTTCTCGTTTAACCGGGTCTCGAAAGTACGGTTTCGTGTGTTGCAGAAAATGCAGCTAGACTGCATCTGCAGTGACACGGTCGCTCTAGTGACGATTGATTTTGTGAAAAGCGCGGTCAAATTGAGAGGGACGGGCTAGACTTTGTTTCGCATTATTTTCCACGTTCTATCGATTCTCGTTTGATAGTAACCTTGTTAGGTATCAAAACTTGATTAGATCAAGGCACACGTGATGTCAATGGAAGTGGCACAAGTGCTTCTATTCTTGTTTACTTCAATGAAGTTCGCCGCCGCACTTTGAATATTTTAGTTCGATTTAAATTCTGCTGGGACGGTTATTTAAATACAAAGACTGTTTTTAGTCAGCAAGTTTATGTTTAAACAATTAAATTTGATAATACGTCGCATGTTTCGATCGTGAGATTGATTACGCTGTCGTACTTTGAGTATTGTATTTCTATTAAAATTCTGTTGGGACAGTTCTATAAATACGAGGACTGTGTAGTTAGCAAGTTCATGTTTAAACAATTGAATTTGATAATTTATCGAATGTTTCGATCGTGAGAATTGATTACGCTGTCGTACTTCGAATATTTTATTTTTATTAAAATTGTGCTGGGACGGTTCTTTAAATACGAAGACTGTGTTTAGTCAGCAAGTTTATGTTTAAACAATTGAATTTGATAATATATCGAATGTTTCAATCGTGAAAATTGATTACGCCTGTCATACTTCGAATATTTTATTTTTATTAAAATTGTGCCGGGACAGTTTTTTAACACTTTGTCTGCCATGTCACCCATATATAGGTGACGGAATTATTTATATCGTTTCTAAATGAATTTTGACGTTACTATATTCATTGTATCAAATTTGATAGTGATATAGAAAGTGTAATAAGACGGCAGGGGTACTCTACATTATATATTTTATTTTTTCAATTTTTATTTCGTTCAACATCTCATTTCGATTTCGTAGAATTTTCGTAGCTGTTAGCTTGGCAGTCAAAGTGTTAAATGCGAGGATTGTGTTTCGTTAGCAAGTTTATGTTTAAACAATTGAATTTAATAATCGACCGAATGTTCTGATCGTGATAATCGATTAGAGTTGATTTTCTATTTGCTTCAGACTAGGGTAATTTAATTGTTCTATGTTAGAGTTCGTTTATGCAATACATTAAAAGAAAAAACGAAAATAAATTCGGTGTCTAACTTTTTTCACGTGTAGCTGCACATGCTTCGAGAATGTCAAATGAGATTATTCGGAGCAGAGCGTTGCATATCCTCTTCTTGCGAGTCAGAAATTTTTAATGTGCGCGTCTAAGAGGAATATTGTAAAAAGCTTTCTGGAACGTTTAAAAAAAAACTAAATTTCCAGTTTTCACTGTCGTTATCATATCTTTTGGAGTGCTTTGAAAAACTTTTTGTAAAATGTCTTTTGTGCCAAATGAATTGTATCAAACTTGTTTTCAAATTACTATTAAGCACGCTATGCAATTTTAGTGTTTTGCTCGATCAAGAGTAAAAAAATATAAGTTTTCTGGGACTTCGTTTGTGGAAAACCTACTTCTTGATGCGGCTGACATTTGCATGCAACATATCATGCTATCTAATAAGAGCATCGAAAACCGAATATAGATTTTTACCGTTTCGCTAATCGTCTTGCAGATTTCTGTTCGTGCGAATTTTTATGGAAGTTAAAATAATGTTAACAGGTTTTTTAAAAATTATTTGAAACAAACAGATTACGTTTTGCTTTTGATTTGTTCCTAATTTTTGCTTAACACTTTAACTGCCCAACCAACAGCCTAAAAAATTCCACAAAATCAAAGTAGTTTATTTAACGCAGCAACAATTGAAAATTTAAAACGTCTAACACATAATTATCCTTCAACCTTCTTGCAGTCTTCACTTACGAACTAAATTGAATTCGACGAATATATTAGCGTAGAAATTAATTTTTATACATGGACGAATAATTCTGTCACTCATATATGGGTGATATGGTAGTGAAAGTGTTAAGCGTGTTTTCTGCAATTCATATTTTGTTGACAATAACTTATATCATACGGATAAGGTTTTTAAAATATTAGTTTCTTACTGATTGGTCAGTTCAAATAAATTACAAGAAAGAGTTCAATGATATTTTTAGTCTCACTTTTAAATAAACCACACTTTTTAAATTGTCTTAGGATTTTATTAATAGCGTCATCATTAAGATGAAAAGTGATTTGTGAATTCTAGCCACATGTGTTTCAACAAACTTTTATTTTCCAGTTTCGATTTTATTAATTTGATAATCTCGTACGAATCTCGGAGGGAGTGGGTTCAATATTTGGCATTTAACTATGAAAATGCATAGAGAATATATTTCTGATTTCCCTTAGGATTCGCGAACGCTAAACAGTCACATGTGCTTCAAATACTTTTATTTTTTAGTTTCGATTTTATTAATTTGATAATCTCGAATCTCAGGGGGTGTGGGGTAAATATTCGTCTTTTAACGTGTAAAGGGATACACCCTGTATGAAAATGCATAGGGAGTATATTTAAATGCACTGACTTCCTTTAGGATTTGTGAACATCAGTCACACGTGATTCAACAAACTTTTATATCCTAGTTTCGATTTTATTAATTTGATAATCCCAAATTTCGGGGGGTGTGGGGTAAATATTTGACATTTAACTATGAAAATGTATAGGAAATATATTTCTGACTTCCCCTAGGATTTGTAAACGCTAAACAGTCACATGTGCTTCAATAAATTTTTATTTCCTAGATCCGATTTTATTAATTTTATAACCTCGAATATCGAGGGGTGTGGGGTAAATATTCGTCTTTTAACGTGTAAAGGGATACACCCTGTATGAAAATGCATAGAGAGTATTTTATTTAATTGCACTGACTTCCCTAAGGATTTGCAAATGTCAGTCACACGTGCTTCAACAAACATTTATTTCCTAGTTTCGATTTTATTAATTTGATAATCTCGAATTTCGGGGGTGGGGGGTAAATATTCGTCTTTTAACGTGTGAAGGGGGGTGCCCTGTATAAAATCCAGGGAAACCTCGCGCCATCGAGGCGAACGCGCTCCGGAAAAACGCCTGAACTTCCGGGCCATGCACGCGCGTAAGTATTCGTTTGCGAGCGTAGTACATCAGAAGAACCCGGAATTGCCCCGAAATATTTATAACCGTGTTTGCGGAGGCTGACGGGAGTGTCGTGCTCGTTTAACAAGCAGCATGGAACGACAAAAGGGAACGCAGAAAACGAATGGAACGAACAAAAGGAAAAGGAGACAAAGATACAGCGCGCTCGCTCGCTTGCTTAACCAGAGGCGCGTAAGACAAAGAAGGCGAAGGAAACGGGTGGCATCGAGCGAAATTAATCGAGACGCTGGAGCTCGGTTTGAGGATCCTCTGAACTTCTGATGGCCATTCAATCCACTCACGAGAAAGCTTTCCACCGATTCTGTTATTGTATTGTTGCGAATCGTTTCGAGTGTCGCTGGGAAGTTACGACATCTAAAAGGCGGAACAATGGAATAGTAGTTCGGATACCGACGACGAGTATCTACACGGAATAGTATTTCACGGAATAAACTAATCGTCTATTGGGAGAGTTAGTCCGGTGTTCGATGCGAAACGAAATTTCTCCACGACGAGAATCCTATAATTACCGACATCGAATACTAACCGTACTAGGTTCGGTCAACTTTGTAGACTTCGTCTTCGGTTTTACATCTTTTTATTCCATAATTGTTGAAATCGTAGAGACGTTTCACTAGAGTCTACGAAATAGATTTCTTCATGCACACAAGCATTGTTACAAACTTTATCAGGAATCTGAACATATTCGATCTTGTAATTTTTATGAAACAAGTGAGCCACTATCTTCGATACTATTTGGCACCGTAACATGACTTACGGACTACCAAATATGAACCATTTAATTTCTGCTAGTTAGAAACATTTTGAAATTATGTTTGCATATTATTTTGCAAATCAATGCTTCTAGTTGCCCTAGAAAAGTCAAGTCGTTAGGTTCAATTTTTATCAACTTGTTTAGATTTCAAGAGTGTTCGAATACTTTCATAAGGCACTGTGCGTCTTTGATATTGTTCGACACGGTAACATGACTTACGGACTATCAAATGTGAACCATGTCATTTCTACTATTTCGAAATTATGTTTGTATATCGTTTAGCAAATCAATGTTTCTACAATAGTTGCTCCAGAAAAGTCAAGTCGATTGGTTCAATTTCTAACAATTTATTTAGATTTAAAGAGTGTTCTAATACTTTCATGAGTCACTGTGCGTCTTTGATATTGTTCGACACGGTAACATAACTTACGAACTATCAAATGTGAATCATGTAATTTCTACCAGTTAAAATTGTTACGAAATTATGTTTGCACATCATTTAGCAAATCAATTCTTCTAGTTGCTCCAGAAAAGTCAAGTCGTTAGATTCAATTTCCAACAAGTTATTTAGATTTAAAGAGTGTTCGAATACTTTTGTCAGTCGCTGTGCATCTTCAATACTATTCAACACGGTAACATAACTTACGGACTATCAAATGTAAACCATGTACTTTCTGCCTGTTAGAACTATTTCGAAATTATATTTGCAGATCATTTAGCAAATCAATGTTTCTAGTTGCTCCAGAAAATTCAAATCGTTAAATTCAATTTTTAACAAGTGATTTAGATTTAACCGTCAGCGCTCCAATGGCGCCACTGACTTCAACAACTAAACATTCCCCTACTGCTTTTTAAAATAGTTTATACGTCGCTACGTTTGCATTTACGAAGTTGGTAAAAATCACTTACGACTAATAGTAATAAACTTTCTAATCACAAAACTAAATTAGCCGTGTAGAATGGAACTGTTTTAGGTCAAAAATATGTTTTGATGTTGGATTTGAAATTGCTTGGAAGTGTAAAGGGTTAAATAGTGTTCGGAATACTTTCGTAAGCCACTGCAGGTGGTACAGCGAAGGGACTCACTACAAGTACCGAGCGTTTCTGAACTCGGTTTCGAAGCAACGCGGAAAATTCAGAGATGTCCTACGATTATGTCGCGCGGAGAATGCCGAGTAGGTACGGTTTCGTTACTCCGGATCTCGGAGCCAGGGCAGTGCCCCTTAGAGCAATGGTTGCCCGTGTCTCGAGTGCATACTGAATTTTCGTACTCGTTGCGGGTGAAATCTCGCAGTGGAATTGTAAGTGGCAGGCGAGACACGCATGACGGAGGAGGTCGCGAAGAACGCGGCGCCACATCGTCTGCGGCTGACGCTCGATAAACTACATTACGTGCTAACGCGTCGAGCCTCCCATTCCTTCTTCGTTTCCTCTTTTTTCCTCTTGCATCGCCGTTCCTCCCGTTCGCCTAACTGTGTCAACCCGTTCCGAATGTTCTCTCCGCCGACGACGCCGACCGAAAACTGTGTCGCAACCTCATGGCGGCATCGAGTTCCCGCGAATTAAAAAAACTGGAGCGTACATGTTATGGAAAATGCTTGGTGATAATTAAGTGGTTCCTGGGAAAGGAACATTATCGCGGCGGCCCATTTTAATTTCGCGATTAAAAATCCCACGATCGCAGGTGCTCTTGCTGTTTCGCTCGCTCGCACTATTCTCCCTTTTCCTCTTCGCCCTTACTCTCGTGCACGCACGCGTGAACGTCATTTGCATTGTACATACCTACTCCACATACCGCGGTACTCGAAACCTTCTTTTTTCCTGGCTCACTGTGTACTCAAAGTACTATGACCTCGCCGGAGATTATTCTGATCCATGTAATCGCGTCGCTACGAATTTTCGCGTTTGCCGTTTCGGAAATTGGTGTTTCTTCGATTTCTCTCATAAACTGTTTAACTCTCGGACGACCGGGCATTTTTACAATTTTACAATTCAACAGTGTTCCGAACTATTCGTTGAAATTTGTTTCGATTTTTTGTTTTTACATGCGTTTCTGGTGGTAATTCTTGCAGAAACATTCGCTTGTCCGTTAATCCTAATTCAACAGGTAACCGTTTAATTAATTTGCCAGAATCTCTGTAATTCTGTGCTTGCAATACGATTTATTTTTCGGTTGCTGCGATTAGAGCTTCTTGGTCTTTACGGAATTTCTTGCAAGCAGGAGAAATTATATTTATCGTATGAAAATATGTTTTACAATGTTTATAGGCTGTTAACAGTGAAATGGAATTTTTTTTTGACCGAAGGAAATCAATTTGAACGAACTGTATTCTAGTTTCGGTTCGACTAATTTGATAATTCTTTGCGAATCTTGGGGGTTGATATTCGGTGTTTCACATGTAAAGGGGGTGTCATTTCATGACGAGTCAGACTTGTGTCGAAGTCCAACAAGTATAAATGGTATGCCTTTCTTTTTAGATTAAAACAAATGTTAATTTGTTATCAATATTTAAACATTGAGGTAGATGTAGCTGTATAAAAGATGTATATTGTCTTTTTTCTTCTATAACATTTTTATAGCGATGAAGATGTTATAATAACTTCAGTTACAAAGAAAGTGGCAAGGGGTCAATAACGTACATATTTATTAGACTGTTTTCAGAATCACGAGTGTAACTCAATGTTATAGTAAGGGGTTGAACGATGCTTTTGATAATCTGAGTGAAAATAGACTCGGGCACCGCAGTCGAAGGGATAACGCCAGGTTTACGAAACGGAGTTTATTTAAAATATATATAGAGTGTTCGAGATGGTTGATACCAAATTTATACTACGCGTTGCTAAAGTCAAATAAATGCAGGAAGTTCGTATAAACTCCCTCTAAAATTCGACACTTCCAGCAGCCATATTGAAGATTCGTTAATCACTTATAAGACATAACAAATGCGAAGAGTAAGCGACTTTTAGTTCTCTGCAACTGATCAAATAAATTCACGTATTAATTTATGCACTTGACACTAGGTTCACGGAACGCGTAAAAATGGCGCTTTCTAATATACTTAATTTACGAATATCAATATTATAAAAGTGTATCTACAAACAATTATTCCAGATATTTATTTCGACTGATATATAGACTGTTTATTTTGAAAGTGGTGTGTCTTTTTTTAAAAAAATGAGATATGACGTAATTTATGCTTAATTTAGTGTAAACTTTTTGTTTATAACTAATTAGTATTCAATATCTTAAAAAATGCCTATGCTTTGTTCAATTTAAAATTGGCCGGTAAAAGAAATTGCGTAACCATTGATTATGAAAGTGGTGTAAGTCTAATTTCCATAGACAGAAAAAATGGCATTACGAAAAAAGAATTTCCTGTACACACCACAGGATTATTATGACATTATAAACCAATGTAGACAACATAATAAATTTATTTTACACGAAATGAAACGAGAGAATTTCGTTTCAACAAAAAATCTACAAAACGCAATTAAAAAACAGATAAGAAGAAACACTAATGGAGAAAAAGTAAATTGGTTGCAAATATGTTGGATGAGATTTTGCAAAAGTGCACCGTATACTATTTTATATAAAACATCAATGGAGAACACAGAATTTAAGACTCTAAATTTATCACCTACAAGTCGGGGAAGACCGCCAAAATTTGAAAAAGTCGTCCTGGCGCCTTTGTATCACGATACCAGGCCTATTACATACGAAAAATATAAGGATATGCAGCAGCTATTACCTTATATACCTCCTGTGCATCATGAATATTTCAAAACACTATCACATGAAGAGCATAAATAATTAATAATACCAATATCTTGTGTTAAGTTTAACAATACATAAATATAATTAACGTTCAAAATAAAAAATACTAATTCTATTTTATTTCTTGTTATTATTTACAAACAAAATTGTATTAAGATGAAATATATTTTAAGTGATATTTGTTATTTCAAAATTGAAATTAAATGATATTTACAATTGACTAATTATGAAAGTGGTGCAAGTCCATTTGCAGCCTGGAAATATATTTTATTTTAGTTAAGTTTGCCTAAAAGAAATTTATATAACCAAATTACATATTGATAAGTTAGTACAAACATTTCCAGACTTCACATAATTAACCTATATTTTTTAATTGTCAGATCTTCTAACATTTAATTTTCTCGAAACAGAAGAAAATGGACTTGCACCGCTTTCAAAATAAACGATTGATATATTGTAAAATAATTGCTGAAAACTTTAGATAGACCCATGTTCGTTGTTCTTGCTAAGTAATCTAAAATAATCGGTTTTAGCGTTCGTTAAATCTATTGTTAATAAAAATTCCGTTTAACCGGAAGTAGCATTCGTGCGTTACACATGTAATTGAAATAAAAAATGGTTAGGTGTCCGTTTGAAGAAATTGCAGAGGATAATTGGTCTTGGAAAAAAATGTCTACGCAATTAATTACGCTTTAGTGCTTTAAGCTCCGCGCTTTTTGTCTTCTACGCTACTGTTGCTTTACTCTCCAAACTATGTCACACGTTCTGAAAGCCCTATGGTAGAGAAAACTGTGTCACAGTTACCCCAGCGGTTCGTGTTCGCCGCTGATGGTCTCGGGAAAAAATTAACGCAATCCATGCAAATATCGTGCAAGAAACCCACAGCAGTTGAACGGGTTTTTGGGAATATTTCAGTCGTTCGATTTTTCATGCAGTTTTACACTGTAACCGTATTTCTTTACCGAGAACTTCGGGTATCTAAAATTCAATGCATTTCCAATTTCACCTGTTACCCAAGGAAGAGCGAACTCGATGTTTGCATTCAAGTGTGGTTTCTGACGAATCGTTCCACTTCTACTTATTTATTGAAAAATCGTTCTATTTACATAAATTGTGGCATTTGCAGTAAAGATTCTGGTAAAAAATATATATTTTTATATTCGAATTATCTGTTATTGTAATATCATCAAAATTAAATGCACAAAATTGAAATTTGTGCAAAAGTAATTTTTAAAAATCATTTTTAAATATTTAAAATACAGGAATATGTATGTACTACCACACATTCACAATGTTTTTACTTTCCAATTTCATTTTGCTTTTCAGTCGCTTCTCATACTGGTTTTTTATCACGTTAACTATGGAATTTAGAATTTGTACAACGAGTAATTATAAACTGAGTTCTAACGGAGAAAAATGAATTATTGTTGCAAATAATCGAATTGAATACAGCGTTCTGTGAATATTACAATATTTTCCAAATCATAGAATTGTTATTGTATAATTGTGTAATTCAGAAGATAATCTTTCAAATAGTATGTAGACAGAGAAATATAAATTTAAATATCAAAACTGCTTTTCGAATTTTAACAGAGTATATTATATTTTTAGCAAATCTCGGTTCGCACAGTCCCAGAGTTTCGTAGTTATCGTAACGATACAAAAAGACCTGATATCCAACCTTGTTGGAATATCAAGCGTCATATGATACGGTGAATGGAAGTTAACAAGGCTGATCTTCAACCTGCTTCCTACCGGGTACGCTATCGAATAACATTTGCTTAAAGCGGTGTTGTCTTACACCGGTTAAAGCGGTACACCTATGACAATAGAACCTGTCTACATTAGAGTGTTATAATTGTTTGCTGTGAAAATATAACTGACAATTTAGTTGTTCCATGGTACTAAGAAACTACGCATAACATATAAATTTGCTTGCCAAACGTTTGCTGTGGTCATAAAACGAAAATGAGGAAATGCCTTTCCGAGCAGAGTTTGAACGATTATATTGCCTCGCAGTCGGCATAGACAAGGTGACCCTCGGACGTGACCATCGATGATCGTCATCGATTTGTAGGGTAATATTGACTATAAAGTAACTGCAAGACTTCTACGTGGATTGCGGAAACCATGTATAATGGAAAATATTGTGATCAAATATTGTTCATCAATAATGAAAATATTGTCTTTTTCAAATGAAAAACGTTTAAGAATTGATTTTTCTTCTTTTGAACAGTAACGCACCAAACCGAAAGGTCTGAAAAATTCTGAAATCTCTATTTTGACAATGCGGTGCTACTATAAAAATTTGGTGGTGGTTCCATAATTACTTCAGTACGAAGTCTACAATTTTTGTGGGAATTTTAATTTTTTATAACCTGGATTTTCAACTTAAAAATCGGTAAAGATTCTCAAAAATGCACATCGACAGCATGGACGTGTCGGATTTTTTCATAAATTTTGTATACAATTAAATAGGAGAATCTTCATCCCTGATCACGATAAATAGAGGGTAGCAACGATCTTTAATTATACCCTATCAAATGATACGACAGGAGCCGTTTATAATCGCCTGAAGGTGATATTTTACCATCTCACTCGGTTATACCCTTCTCCACGACATTGGCAAGGATGGGGTTTCCTCTTCCAATGAACAAATTGTTATTTGAATTTTCGCTTGACGAGACAAGAACAACCATGCTAGTCTACGATACCAAATTCGCTTAACATTTAACCGAGCCTCGTAATAAACAACTGAAAAATATTCAGGCAACACTGGTCGAATATTTGAGATCACCCTAGAACCACCGAACACCAAATCAGATTAACATAAACTGTTTTACAATATCGACTAGGTTGAATTTATTTAAATTTCGTACAACCTGTATGTCAGTGTGTGCTTTAACGAAAAAGTTTACTCAACCAATTTCCTTGGAAATGTTCTTTTAATTTTCTTGACAAGAACAACCATGCTGTTCTACGATATCAAATTCGCTTAACATTTGACTGAGCCTCGTAATAAACAACTGAAAAATATTCAGGCAACACTGGTCGAATATTTGAGATCACCCTAGAACCTCCGAGCCCCAAACCATACAAATATAAATTACTTTACAACAACGACTATTTATTTAAATTTTGCTTGAATTTATTTAAATTTCGTACAACCAGTATGTCAACGTGTGCTTTAACACTTTGACTGCCATGTTACTCATATATAAGTGACGGAATTATTTATATCGTTTCTAAATAAATTTTAACGTTGATATATTCATTGTGTGAAAGTTGATAATGATCTAGAATGTGGAAGAAGGTGGCAGGAGTGTTCTACATTATACATTTTATTTCTTCAATTTTTATTTCATTCAACATTTGATTTCGATTTTGTAGAATTTTCGTGGCCGTTAGCTTAGCAGTAAAAATGTTAAGAAAAATGTTTACTGAACCAATTACCTTGAAAACATTCTTTTAATATCAATAACTGCGAAAGAACAAATCTGTAACAATGTTGACCCGTCCAGTAATGCTAGTGTTAAAATTCCGATTAGTTGAAATATGGTTATTCGTGTCCCGCTCGAGTGCTATAGCGCATACGACGAGGAAACGATACTACAAACAGAAACTGCGATTCGAAAACGGAATCGCACGAAACGAAAAAAGCAGGTTGAAGGAAGGCAAAGATCATCGTGGATACATTTTATCCGGAGAGACTGGTCTCTCGGTTGTTGGATCCGGCGGATCCTGCCATCTCTGGACGATCGGGTTGCAACAGAGATGATCAGGATGGCACGGCGCGGCGGCGCTCGATGACGTCAAATGCGGCAGTTGCACGGCGTCGTTGCAGTTCGTCGGGACGCTTGCGCGAAGAAAAGTGATCGATGCGCGTCGCCGCCCGAGCTTTTCACGCCGCGCACCCCACACGAGGCGCAAAGCGACCGAAAGCAGAACACGCGTGCGACCAGCCTCGTCCTGCCGTGTAAAAGAACGCCGTCGCCCGTATCGAGCTTTCGAACGATACAGAACGGACTTTCTCGCGAATTTTCGCGTTGTCCGCGATGCGAAATCTCGCATAGTCGCATCACAATCCGTCCTGTCGAGGTCGTCGGAATTCGCGATCGGCGTCGGTCCATCGGCCCGACCTACCTCAACATCACCTTAGAGGACACCAGTGGAATGCATCGGAGAATGGCGCGGTGATAGGTCGATCCGACAGCTGGGAACATCCTTAAATCCGTTTCGATGGGACTGTAGAGCGCGACGAATGTCTCCGTCGAGCATATTGGTTGGGTGATACGTAAACCGAACGAACGAATTCTGTAGCCTGTGGGTATCGATAAAACGTCGATGTCCTCTAACGCAAGGTTCGTAGTTACAGGCTGGCTATAGATTCCGAGCGATCAACCGTGGAATATAGGACAGAAAGTGTGTTGAATCGACGCGCACGATGATGTAGAGGGTGGGCGTGCGATCAAAATGGGCAAGCCTATGTAAGATGTTGGTGTAGCACGATTGTTCGGACGAGAAATCAGACACGATGCCGAAGCCAGTGCCAGTTGAGAATCTGGTGATCCCGCCGCAGGATGGCCGGATATGCGGGACGATTTGCATATGCCAGATGACGGCTGTACTGTCGTCCGTCGCTTTGGTTTATTTGACGGTGGCGATCTACATGCCGAGCACCAGAGCGTTCAAGTCTGGCATCAGCGAGGTGCCGGTGATGTGTACCACTATTCGGGCGGTGAACGCGGACAACTGTGACTGGGGTAGCTGCGGCGAGTGGTGCCTTTCGAAAACGTCCGGCCCGTGTGTTCAAATTCATGTGAATCTACGCAGAAACGGCTCGACGATCCTTCTAGCGAACTGCACGAACACTACCAACAAGACTTGTTACGGTATCGATCAGGAGAACGCGAAGAAATCGAAATGCATCGCGGACGAGTGCCGGAACCTAACCGGCACGTTTAACTGCACATCCGGCGTGTGCATCAATATCACGGACGCGTTCGAGTGCATATTTCACGACACCGATCCACCGATGAAGTGTTCCGGTAGACGCGGCAAGATCACTTGCATAGACATAGAGGGTTTGTTCAATTGTAATCGGGGGACTTGCGAGCGGATTCGAACCCCGTATAATTGTGACCGTAGGTGCGTCGATATCCCGACCAGGAACAAGAACATGATCCTGCTCAGCGGTGACAAGATTTATCTGAGTCAATGCGAGAGGGCTATCGACGTGCCGACCAATCGAGAGATCTGGCACGAGGATCGCGGCGATGTCATGATGGCGTCCTGTTACGGAATATTCAACTCGACGATGGGCGTCGAGGCCGTCGACTGCATCAACGGATCCGTTCTAGAGAAAGACCTGCTCACAGACCTGACCAATTTCACATACTTGTCCTATCTGAATTTATACGCCACCAAGCCCCTAGACGAAACTAGAATGGTCGCGCCGCCCGAACAAGACCTAATCATAGCGAACGAAAGTCGGTTGCTCATCAACCTCGAAGGTTGCGTAAACACTCTTCGCGACGAGTGCAGGGATTTTCTGCACGAATACGGGAAGGACGGGTCCGATCATAACGCCCGTGCCAGATTTCCTTGTTTCTACGGCGAGGGTAACACAGGGATTGTCGTGTCCCAGTTCAACCTGGAGAATACCTATAAGGAGTTCCTGGTCGCGCTGATCTTGCCTAGCGTTCTATTCGTAGTTAGTTGCGTGACGTTGATCTTTTGTCAAAGGAGCGTGGTCGTCGGCGACGACGCGAAGATGAGATTCAAGGGCACGGCCGCTGCGCTCGCGGCGAAAGAGAAGAGCGCTTTGGGTAACCTAGGGGATGCTGGCGGAGGAAACTCTGCTATGGCGCTCTGAGATCCGGCATGTAAGAATCGTCATGCGCCATAAGGACCTATATGACACTTATACGTGGAAACACCTCTAGTCTGACTTCAACTTCTTTGTCAACAGTCCATTTCTTTCTTTTTCTTTTTCTCACTCGTGAAAGCTAGATATCCGTTCCACCGTTTCTCTTGAATTATCAAAAGAATTGTTAACACTAGAACTACCGAACAATAAATCCAACGATATACGTTGCTTTGTAATAATAATTTTTATCGTAACGTATGGCTTCGTCGATAAAAGCACATCCGAAAATTTCTGAAATTTCTAACAACGTTTTTCTAACTTGGACGATTGCGAAAGAAAAGATATCGGGGAACAGTCATTTCGACTGGTTTTTGGTAGTTCCTAGTGTTAAATATGGAATCTAATCTTCGAGTAAATTTGCTTTTCAGAAATCTGTTTCTTTGGAATACTTATCCGTGAAACGGATCTGGTCCAACTGAGATTTGTACGTTAGGAGTCTATTTCTTGTAAACATTTAATGTTTATTCAACTATTTCCCTTTGGTTGGTGAACAATTGTTAAGTGTCTAGCGCAGCTTAAATCGAACCTGTATGTTAGAAGTCCGTTTTAAGTAAACGCTAGTTGTTCTATTATTTTTTGTTTAATTAATAGATGGATTGCGGATTTTATGCTTTTTATTAGCAACTAGGCTAGTCCAACTTAAATTAAAATCATTCGTGGAGGGTTCATCTTTACGACACTTCTCTGTGGGCACACAACGTTTAGGCAAACTTGTTAACTAGAAATTGATTTCTTGTAATCATCAAATATTTGTGCAACTATTTTTGTTCAGTTATTAAATGATTGTGGATTTTATGCGTTTATTAATTTCTAGGCTAGTTTACCTTTAATTAAGGTTATAGTACCAGCAGTCTTTTACGACACTTTATTACTATTTATCTATTTCTATTTTTGTTCAATCAATTTGCTGATTTTATATTTGTACCAGCGTCTATTCTAGGCTAACTTGAACTAAACTTATTTAACAAAACTCTACCTTCCATAAACAAAAAACACTAAACTATTTTTGTTCGATCAGTAGAAGCAGCAGATTTTATGCATTCATAATCGAAACGAATATCCGGTCCAGTCTAACTTACAATAAACTTATTTGTCAGAAGTCTATTTTTCGATAAGATGAAATACCTGTTACACGATTGGACAAAGTTTAAAATGGTAGATACATGAGAGAATTTAAGAACAATTACAATTAAATTCCATTAAAAATAATTAACCTTTCAAACCCACCGTATTATACACGATATAACGTTAATAAATTTTCATTGATGTACTCCATTAATTTTTTAATAGGTGCGAGCCTAATTGCACTATCTATCGGACGACTGATTCCCAGTAGTCCTTACACGAAGTTATTTTTTTATTTATATATATTTATAACAAAAATTTTGCAAAATTTTAACGACATTAGTTTCAGGTTTCGATAACTTAGACAAAGGAAGAAGCTATGTAGTAGCTTCTTCTTCGTGCATTTGATATACAAAAGGTTTATTTTATACGAGAACCTGCAGTGTATTAGTTAATTAACAATATTACGACTCGAACGTCGATGGTAAAATTAAATTATTTAGAAAAATGTGATATGATCTCTATCCACTGATGCACGGTGTGCGTGGTTCGTCGTATTGTAACGTTTAATAATGTTTTAACGAAGAGAGAAATTGTATTTTTGAATATCCGCACGAGCGAGAGGAACATTTCGATCTACAATTTCGTTCTATTTTTGCACGAAAGAAATCATTCCTGCGTACGTTGTTGAACAAATGTACGAGCCCTGAGTCAATAATATAAAATATAATCTCACTCCATAGCAATATAACGAAACATGTACAATCGGTACATACGGAATTACCACGTTAATGGAAAAATCGCGTTTCAAAGTACAGATTTAACTAGAAATTAACATTTAATCCTTTGACTGCGGCGTTAGTTGAAATCTACAAACGTTTTGCGATTCTTGTGGCTAGCTCAAATAATTCACGATTCCATTATTGCTGCAGTGAAAAAATAATCGCATTGTTAAAACCAAAAAAAAGAAAAAAAAAACACCAAACCGTTTTCAGATATTTAACTTTTTGTGGTCCGAAGTTTCTTCTCTCTTTGCTGTAACGTCATACATAATCTAATTAAGTTTCCTTGCGCAGCTTTTAGTCTATGTAAAACAATTAGAAAACGTTACGATTGTTGTTGCGTACCACGAAATATTTTATTATATAATTATATAAATACGATATTAATAAATATTATAATAAACATACTTATATAATTATTTATATAAATAATTATACAAATATACATTGTTGTTGTACGTAATGTTAATCAGAGAAATAAGATGTTATTGTTACACAGGTTAGTGTCGAGTCTAACTTGACATGTGGCTGCAAAAGGGTTAAATCTCGATCACTGCAGTTTAATGGAATGTTGTTACTGATAGAAAGTTGTTGTACGAATGTATATACATATTTTGCAGTCAAAAGGTTAACAGCTTCAGGAGATATTTAAAAATTGTATATAGTCTATTTAATATATATATGTATTGAGCTTCGTTCGGCTAATGGAAGATCATTTTGACTCAACTATAGCTGTATCTGTATTTACGTTTGTAAGTATGTATAGACGAAATACACCTAGATAATGTACACAATTAATCCCTTGCACTACGATTTATTTTGTAGTTACACTGATTAGACGTTATTCATTGTTTGCAACTTCTTCTGTGAAAAAGGAAATTTATATTTGTTATACGTTTCTGTGTACACGATAATAGAATTTTATATCGGATCAGAGAAAACGAGTAATATACATGTTCAGCAGATTATGTTCGAAATATTCGTCGCGAGTGTCCGATTATAAGGTTATAGGGCAAGGGATTGTTCGCACGGCTAGGCTTTTATACGCAGTATGAAATAGTTCAGCTACGAATCAAGATGATCAAACATTCGTCTGCCGCATCTTTCTCCAAAGTTTCTTCGAGAATTTATTGAAAATTAACGTAGCCGCGTTTTCTGATAGAACGTTTTTTCTTTTTGTTCGCAGGCATTCCCCTCCTGCAGGAGAGTCCGGCTCGTCAGTAGATATTCTCCCTGCGCGGGCATAATAAAGGTGTGGGGAGGGGGGGAACGCGTGGTTAAAATTCTCATCTTGCAAAAAAATAAAATAAAATAATAAATATAATAAAATAAAAGATAAAAGTACTTCAAAAGCGAAACACACAGAAATATTTCTGCAAAAGCATCGAGAAACCAAAAACTAAAAAAAATATAATAATAATAATAATAATAACAAAAAGGCAGACCGGAGAGCAAGCGGTCGAGAAACAAAAAATAACGTGTACCAAGTACAAGAATTTTTCCTACTTGCACCCGAACTTGCACAGACACTTTTTCGAGAGCGCACGTGCTTTTTTTGTAATAAACCAAAACCGAGTCCCGGTGTTGCACACCGGCACAGGGACTGGCGGAATCGCTTTCGCGAGAAAAGTTTCGCTAAAGACGCGCACTGCTCTCGGCTGTTACTCTCCTGCTACGAAAGAGGAGGAGATCCTGAATTTTGGCTCAAAGAAACTTTCGGATACGACGAAACTTGAACGGAACGATAAGGAATAACAAGAGAATATTCGGCGTCTTTTCTTATACACGTGATAATCGTCGGTAGCTTTTAAGTGTCCCCCTTCTGATTGATTCGCCGTGACCATAGATAAGGAACCTTCTTAAACACGAAACCACTTCGTATTATCGATAAAACTAAACTAATAATTCTAACTACACGTACATACACCAGGAACACTTTCAGTATCAAAGGACGTGCCTTGCTGGTATATGATCGGTCACGATCTCCGCACCAATAGCAGCCGAACCGGTATTATCGGCTCACTCGACAGTTCGTCGCTTTGCTTCGTTACTATTTTGAAAGTATAATTATAAGCTGACTCTTATTAACCATTCCGAACGAGGACAGATATTCTTGATAACCAAGCTCAAAGTTGGCTTTTATGGTAACAGAGGAGATTCCTTCCATTTGATTCATTCGAGTAACACGTTGCTACGCTGATCGATCTACACGGATGATAGAATATTGCATTTGAAAGAGAAAAAGAAAGAGAGAGAGAAGACGAAAGTTTGCTACAAGGAAAACCTCATTCGGAAGGTCCGACGATACGTAAAATCATTTCAAAGCGGAGAAGAGGGTCCAAGCGACCCGTGGAACTTATCAATCATTGATTCCGACGAGTCAACGGTGATCATGGGTGCCCAGGAAGAGGATACCAAGTCGAGTACGATGGGTGGGGTGATACCTGTAGTGGAGGTTGCATCTCTGGTGGAAAAGGCTAAGTTCTACACATCCCTCTGTCTGGGCACCACAGCGATCCTCGCCGTTTTCGCCTTCCTCTTTTTAATTCCTTTCGTCGTCGAGCCAGCGATTTCAACGATCCTGGCCGACTTTTCACCGCATGCCGTAGCCTGCGTTGTCACCGATCATGTTTACGCTGAGGGACTGAAGAACTGCTCTTGGGCAAGCTGTAGAGAAGGTAATGTAACCATTGTCTAGCAGTTGATTCTCGTATCTATTTATTTCTATCGGTTTCCCGTCTTTCTTAACTTATATTTCTATTTTGTAATCGTTTATTTATATCTGTTTGTTGTATTTTTTAATTTGTCTATGTTCCTTGTATTTGTTAAATTGTACATGTTCCTTGTTCCTCTTAATTTTCATCGGTTTCTTGTATTTGTTGTTTGCATCTGTTAATCCGTATCTGTCCCTTGCATCTTTTAATTTCTATCTGTCCCTTGTATCTGTTAATCTGTACCTGTTCCTTGTTCCTGGTGCTTACATCTGTTCCTTGTATCTCTACACTGTATTTATTAAGCTGTATCTGTTCCTTACACCTGTTTATTTGTATCTGTTAATTCGTGTCTCTTCCTTGTATCTGTTAATTCGTGTCTATTCCTTGTATTTGTTGCTTGCACCTGTTAATTTGCATGTGTCCCTTGTATTTTTTAATTTGTGTATGTTCCTTGTATTTGTTAAATTATACATGTTCCTTGTTCCTCTTACTTTTCATCGGTTTCTTGTATTTATTGTCTGTATCTTTTAATCTGTATTTGTCCCTTGTATTTGTTCCTTTTATCTGTTAATCTGTATCTGTTCCTTGTGTCTGTTCCTTGTACCTGGTGCTTACATCTGTTCTTTGTATCTCTACACTGTACTTATTAAGCTCTATTTGTCCCTTGCACCTGTTTATTTGTATCTGTATTTTGTATCTGTTAATTCGTGTCTCTTCCTTGTATCTATTACTTCGTGACTATTCCTTGTATTTGTTGCTTGCACTTGTTAATTTGCATGTGTTCCTTGTATCTGTACATTGTATTTTTTGAATTGTTATATGTTCCTTGTATCTGTTAACACTAAACCTACCGAGCAATAAAATTGGTTAATGTATATAGTCTTATAAAAATGACAAGAATTATTTTATTTGGATTTTGTGCAATTTTTATTAAAATGTATGGTGGACTAGAAAAATCTACCGAATCGATTTCTGTGAAGGTAATTTTATAACTTCAGTATTTGTAAAATAGGAAGTCTGGAAAGGGTCATTTGACCCCTTGTGGTAGATTTAGTGTTAAATTGCGTGTGTTCTTTGTATCTGTTAAATTGTATATGTTCCTTGTACCTCTTAATTTTCATCTGTTCCACGTATCCTATTAATTTGCATCCGTTTCTTGTATTTGTTGTTTGCATATGTTAATCTGTATCTGTCCCTTGCAGATGTTAATCTGTATCTGCTCCGTGTATTCCTTAATTCGTATCTGTCCCTCGTATCAGTTAATTCGTATGTGCTCCTTCTATCTGTCAATTAGCATATATTAATTTGTGTCTATTCCTTGTATCTGATAATTTGTACATGTTCTTCGTATCGGTTTCTTGTATCTGCTTTACCAAAAACTGCAAACGTTGCAACTTAACGGTTCACATAAGAAACAATTTGCATTGGACTTAATAACGACGTTGATATAAAGGTATCTATTTGCATAATGAATAATAACAATTTCCATGTTGATCTCAAAGACGAAAGTTCACAAATAATAGCTCCAATAAGAACTCAATATTGATCTCAAATTAGTTTGAAAAAATATCTAATAAAAATATGTGCCTAACAATTAAAACGAGTCTAGCCATAGAAAATAAAAAATGTATACTACTACAATTACCCTATTTTTCTCAAACTGTTCCATTTTACAGATCTTAAAAACATTCGCTGTACTGAATGCAAAAAAAGTGAAAATTAATTTACAAATTCTGTTTCTCGCTTCTGACAGACACCTTGCACAAAATTTCTACCTGATTTCAATTCCTCGATGCACACAAATTTAATTTTACATAAACCGTCTAGTTAACACGTTCCAAACCGTTTTTTAAAGACTTTCCATTCAGGCCGCGTGGGGCATACACGACCCACACTTCTGCGATTAAATAAATAATAAAATCTCTGTTGTTTCTGTGCGTGAACGACTCACGCTAAAAGAAATGCAATATACACGATATTAAGATACCTATATTTGATTCTACAAGTCTTTAAAAAAATTCTTCGCTTTTCAATTAGAACTGCAAGCGACTTGAACGGAAAGTTTACCGTGGGGTTTATCTGCTCAACGTGTTTACGTAAGGGACGTGTTAACACTTTACCGACCGGCCATTATTTTAGAATTCTTCAAGATCCATGGTTTATGACTGGACAACTTTTTAATAGATCTCTAAACGTTGGCAGCCATTTTTATTGCGAATCAACTAGGCACCCTTGATAACGTTGCCTAATAATTTCATGAAAAATTAAAATGTAAAAACAATTTCTAAGCTTCATTTTGTTACAGCATAATTGTGCTCATAATTATGAAAGTGGTCTAAGTCAAAATATAAAAAAAATGAGTTTATCAGTTATTTCACACAACATTATTTTAAACTAACTTTATTCTATGTAATTTTTACGATATCGTCAAAAATGAACCATTAGATAGTGGTTGTAATTTCAACATTATATGGAATTCATTTAGTATTAATTATGAAAGTGATCTAAGTAAAAAATTTAAAGAAATTATATAAACATCACTTGAATTTTTGGTATCGGGTCATTCCTTTCTACCGAATGACCGTGATTTTGGGTTTATAGAAATGAAAATAAAAAAAGCAAATTACTTATATAAACCTGAGCATTACTATGAATCGATAGAAAAGTGTAGAAGAAGAAATACATTTTCGATAAAACGAATGTCGCAGCCGGATTTTATTTCAACGAAATCACTAGAAGAGTAAAAAATACCGCGGGCGAATCTGTCTTTTGGCTGCAAATTCAATGGATGAGATTCTTGAAAAATGAACCGTATAAGATGTTCTATAAAACTTCTTTAGATGATTCTAAATTCCACGTTTTGGATCTTTCACCTAAAAGAGGAAGACCAAAAATATACGGAAATATTAAATTACTTCCATCATACACCAGCACTATACCAGTAACGAAAGAAAAACATAAAGATATTATGTGTTTACTACCATACATTCCTCCAGTCTTTCAGGAACATTTTAAGAATCTTAAAAACTCGAAATGATAAAAATGGATTACTTTTTAAAAATAATTAATAAATGTTCATGAATTATTTCATTAAAGTTATTGTTTCGAATAAAACTCATAGTTTTTTATTGCTTTAAGTCATTTATAGGACATTCAGTTAATTTTGAAAATGGTCTAAGTCAGTTCAAACTTTAAAAACAACATTTTCGTATGAAATTCACACAAAATTTCACATTCATAATAAATTTCCATTAATCAAGACTAATAAAAATTATAAATTAAAATGTTGCATAATGTAAAAATGTTTTTTAATTTATTCAAATTCAAGTCATTAAATATCTCGAAACAAGAAATATATGACTTAGACCACTTTCATAATTATGGGCACATATGTCACGATTTTCTTATGCCATTTTGAACATTGATGAAAAATATTGTTTAATAATAACAGCTTGATGAAAAGTATTATTCAACCCTTTGCACTTGAAGCTACTTTGACTCGAAAATCATCATTTCTTCTAACCCAGGATTTTTTTATTCCACGTGGTTTAATTCATATGCATAGGGTGATTTTACTATTGCTCGTCCTTGCAACAGTCAGATTTTTACGAATTTTTTGGATACAAGTATAGCGATGTAAACATTGTTTTAAAGAGTTGTAGCAATTTTTACCGACGCCTCAGAGTCGCCATTCGAATGCAAAGAGTTAATAGTAACGTCTGGATGTAAAATATTATTTAATAATACCAACAAATATTACCAGCAACATCCCAGAAACGTATCTGTTTTTAATGTTTATGAGTGGCCATGTGTGTATTGTTAAAATTACACAAATCATAAAGAAAAAATTTTATTTTCTGTCAGTTCACCAAAACTTTTTAAGCAAAAATTTTTTAATTTTGCGAATCAAAAACTGTGACTTCCAGTGCTGTAAGAGAGATTTCATACTATAAAATTTATCCAAATATATGATAACACTACATATTCGTTCCATAATGCAATGCTAATTTTTTGAAAAACATTAATATTCACGAACCCATTGAATTACCTATGTTTTATTTCAATAATTTATATTTATAACAAGTCGTTTAAAAAGTAATTGGGTGGATCGTTTGAAATGGGACATTTTGTACGAAGATTTGCAATAACGATCGGTTATCATCGTAAAAATTCAATTCAAGGGTCCAAGGTACAGAACCGAATAGCTGCAATTCATTAAATATCGCGAAACAAGAAATATATGACTTAGACCACTTTCATAATTACGGGTGCAATTATTGAAAGTCCCATTAATAGGCTTCCGGTCGGTAAAGTGTCAATTATCACTGTACGCTGTCGAAGGTTTAATTAAATGTTATTCGTTCGTCACGCGTGTTACGCGCGCCATAAGGGCGTGACATTACGAATGAAATGTTATAGGTTTTTTTTATTACAGGTTGTACCAGCGCCGCTCTACGTTGTCACCAAATCAGGGTCAACTACACGAGGCTGACGTTCGAAGAATATATGGCGAAACCGCTCGGTTCAATTCCCTGGGACGTGCCGGACACGAAATTCTTCGTGAACACGGAAGGTTGCGGCTACCCGCCTCGAGTGAACTGTTCCGATTTCGCGAGGAAGTATGGATTCTCGAACATAGGGAAGATATTCCCCTGTTATTACAGCAGAACATACCCCGAGACTGTCGTCGCGAGGTATAATTATACTATTCTGCGTATTCCTGTTAAAGAATGGGAGCGACCGTGTAAATCGTGTCGTGTTCGATATACATTGCGAACGATGCAAAACATGACGTGCCTATACAGATTCTGATCTCTTCTCATCGCATTGAGAATTATAATTTAATGGGACATCTAGCAAGTTGGTTTTCGCTGTTCGCGGAATGGTGGCTTCCAACATTATGAATAAATAATTAGGTTCGTGCAACTGTCTCCGCGAATATTCTTCGCATTCGTGTCTATCGGTTTAGATCATTATCACGTTCAGGTCGTGAATCGTGTACGGTCGGAACGTATTACGGTCATCAGATCTCGAATTATTTTGCGGGGAGAGTGTAGAATGATTGTCAATGGTCTTTTACTGGATAGACAATACTTCTTTGAAAATGAGAAATACATTTGATAAAAATCCAACGAAATCTAAGTAATTTTGGGATTGTTCGTTGGACATTAATACTAGAACTACCAAACCAGTCATTTTGACTGATCTCTAGTTTTTCCTTTTGTAATTATTGAAATTATAAAAATGTTTTCATGATAAATTTTTGGATGTACTTTGTTTTAATGATGTATACCTTACTATAAGAATTGTATGAAGTTTTAATAGATACAGTCTTGTTATTATTACAAAGCAATTGTATATCGTTGGATTTGTTGCTCGGTAGTTCTAGTGTTAATAGAATTCGAGTTTTTAAAATTTAGCAGAATAAAGGTTTAACCCTTTGCCCTACAAAATCGTGTCAGACTCGTGACGTACATTCTGAACAGATTCTAATAAATATGTATATTATTAATTTCCCTTGAAACTGGAACGAAGAAACCATTAAACTATACTAAGCTTTATGATAATGACAAAGTTACAGTTATTCAAAGTTTGTAGAGCTTTTATGTTAAGTTTTAATGAAAAAGTTTATGTGAAAATATTTCATGGGGACATTCTTATAACTTCAATGACTGTCAAATAATTTTGTCACTTTGGCTCGTGCTGTCGTTCTGGTGTTAAATCGAAAGAATATTCTATTTGGTTATTGTTCATGTACATCCATTAGAAAACGTATTGAAGTACAATAATTACGAATTGTCTTCTTCTTTTAAAAAATTATAAATTACAAATGAACTTTGATCGTTTCAACGGTAAAATAAATCGTAAGGCAATGGGTTAACCTGCGATGTATGAAATAAGAGCACATAATTCAGCCATCTTTGTAACTCTACGTATATTATGTATGGTTAAATTTATCTTGCAATAGCTTATAACACCATACTAAGCATGATACATTATTTTAAAAAACTGACAATGACATAAAAATTCTGGGGAATATACAGGGTGCTCCACGCAATTGTTTCAAGTCATAACTCCGTTATTATTGCATTTACGAAAAAATGCCAAAGGAGAAAGATAAATGGTTCGAAGAGCACTATAGCTGTAAATTTTGTTTAAATGCAGCAGTACATGTGCAATTAACAATTGCATAATTTCTTTAAATAGAAATGCATATCTTTTTACATAGATCGATTCTTCTGCTCATTCTACGTAAAAAATTATGGGGGTACTATGGCAAAAAAATTATTAGATCTCGAGATATTTTCAAAAAATGTCTTTATTGAAGAAGATACTCAAACACTTCTTGACTATGTTGTAAAGGTAAACACCCTTTCGACATTGTTATAACAGAAACTGATTTGTACGAGTAAGCATTTCATCGTTCAGTAGCAATTCACGTATCGTAACTCGAGTACGAAAACTAAGAATTTGAAAAAGTGTAACTGTATTTCAATAAATACAAGAAAATGTATTTTACTAACAATGAGAAACAAGATATGTACGACACTTTTGTGTTGTGTGACAAAAATACGAATGCCGTCGGAAGACTGTACCAGGAAAAATATCCAAACCGTCGACAACCATCGCTACAATTGTTTTTCAAATTGAATAACAGTTTGCAATACTATGGTGCATTTACTAAATCCAAAAGAGAAGTTCCAAAACCAGTAGTAGGAAATGAAAACAACAGAGTGAACATACTGGTTTATTTACAGTGGAAACCACAAGCATCTACACGAGAAATATCGAGAGAATGCAATGTAAGCCTCGGTAGTGTGAAACGAATTTTAAAATCAGAGAAGCTTCATCCGCATCGATTTAGTGTTGGACATACCTTACATGCTGGAGATTCAATAAGACGTATGCAATTTTGTTAATTTGTTTTAAACCAAATTCAGATGAACGAAGATTTCCCGCGGCAGATTTTGTGGACGGATGAATGTACGTTCGCCAACAATGGTATTTTAATTGTCATAATGAACATACATGGGCAAGAAGAAATCCATTCCTTAGGAGGAACATACATCACCAAATAGGGTACACTATTAATGTATGGTGTGGGATTATAAATACCAATATTATTGGTCTGTACTTTGTCGATGGTGCCCTAAACGGAGAAAAATATCGGCACTTTTTGGAATTTGAATTGTCATCTCTTCTCGACGACATTCCTCTCAGAGACAGGCTAAATTGTAAATACTTTCAACAAGATGGTATACCGGTACATAACTCACAAGTGGCCATGCGGTTTCTAAAAAATAAGTGTTGCAATAACGTTATCGCAACAAATACATCAATACGTTGGCCAGCCCATTCACCAGATTTAAGTCCCCTTTACAGTTTTTGTGGGGTTATTTGAAACATAGAATTTATTCAAATCCCATAGATTCTCTAGAGAACCTGAGAGAAAGAATCATACTGGAATGTGCAGCAATAACTGCAGATAATTTGAACGAAGTTATGCAAGCAATAAAAAAACGTTATCAGAAATGTTTAGAATGTAATGGAGAAGCGTTTGAGCATCTTCTTCAATAAAGACATTTTTTGAAAATATGTCGAGATCTAATAATTTTTTTGCCATAGTACCCTAATCATTTTTTACGTAGAATGAATAGAAGAATCGATCTGTGTAACAAAAATATGCATTTCTATTTAAAGAAATGATGCAATTGTTAATTGCACATGCACTGCTGCATCTAAAAAAATTTTAAAGGCCTACAGATGTAGTGCTCTTCGAACCATTTATCTTTCTCCTTTGGAATTTTTTCGTAGATGCAATAATAAAGAAGAAATAGTTCTTTCGTTAGTCTTATTAGCGAATAAATATTTTTCTTGTCAGGGATAGTAGTGTCTTTTTATAATCTAACAATATTTCGTGTTCTTATAGGTACTCCTGGGACGAGAACTTGAGGCATCTGGTACTAGCATTAGTGGTACCCATTGTTCTGTACGTGGTGTCAGTCGCTGTATTGTGTTATTGGTACTGTCTACCAATGGGCAAGTCTTGCGGTGGACCAGGCCGCAATCTCATTGACAAGTACGCTAGGAAGGAAGAGTAAGTAACGTGTATGTATACAGTGCCCAGTGCGGCTAGAAGAACCACAAAATCTTATAACAATTGTAGAATTGCTTCGAGGAATTAATATTGGTCTGAACGATGTGAAAATTAAAATATAACTATACTACCATGATTCTTGCCACCTTATTTAGACTCGCAACGCTTGTGCATATTACCATCAGGTATTCTAACCCTACCAATTGCGGCTGGTTTAGTTGTTCTATACAAATTAATCAATTTACTTAACGTGAATAAAGAAATCGATTTAATTCTAATGGAAGCATCTTTGGAATTTTAAATATTATAAAATTAAAGGTGTGACGCTTTGATTGGTCGTGGTTAGTGTTAACCCTTTGCACTCGACGTTGTTTTAACTCGAGAACCAAGACATTCCTTCTAACCTAGAATATTTTCATTCTACCTGATCTATTTTATCTTATGGACGTGGGTTCATTTGCTATCACTCGTTCTTACAACAATTGAATTTTTATTGTAATTAAATTTACAGTAGTTGAATTATTTATCATTATACATAATGATGTGGCAATTTTTACCGATGTCGAGTGCAACCGGTTAATATTAAACCTACCAACCTCTGGAAGTTATAAAAAAGTTACAATATTGAAATTATGTAGATTTTTCTGAATTTTGATTACGACAGTTGCTCGAATAAAGAAAATTATTTTTTAATTTTCTATTTATGGGGTGTCGGAGCTTAATTACAAAATTAAATACTGATCACTAAAATATTATGATCGTAATAATCAAGAATTGTTAATTTATTTTTTTTTATTCATTAACTTACAAAATACATTTGTGATATTCTTTCTAGTTAAAATGACATCGAATACGAGATACCTTTTGGACCAGATTTACATGTTTAATCGCAATGTAGCAGAATCTGTATTGTTCTGAGTTCTTCATTATTCGATTGTAAATAGTTCACTCTAAAGCGATTTACAGTACTAATGAAAAACTGTTTGACAAAACTCTGTAGCCGAATAACTATTCTACTTCACGTGCTGGGATTTAATAGAATTCAGTGATGTCTGTTCGGATAATCAAGGTTCTAATATATTAGGAATTACGTTGGCAAATGTGATACAAATTGTATCGTATTTGATGTCATTTTCACTCAGCAAGGTGTCACGAACAAATTAGTAAAATTGTTTAAAAGAAACATACGAAACAGAAAAGTTTTATCATCGTTTTCTCACAATCTCTAATGGCTCGTCAGTGTCGATGTTGAAGCATTAAAACACTTTATCTATCGGTGACCTACTAATACGATTTCCAGTAATTGTATTGCAACAAGAGGAAATTAAAAAATCGCTTTTCATATAGTTTATTTATTTAATTTATTTTATTTAACTAAGTGAGACTGCTTTGTTAGCTCCCGTTTAAAATTGCTATTGTTACTGAAAGATCTATTCAGAAAACACATTAACTATGAATTACTAGAAATAAATGAAAACATTGCACCAATGAATTTGAAACGGACTGCCAAATGAGCTATAGTACTAATTTCCAAAAAAAGTTAACGAACATCATGAAGTATTAAAATAATTCTGAGTTGAGAAATAAAGTAAAGAAGATAGAAAATCGCCTTACACGAACTAGCCTTAAAAGAAATTGGGACTGTCTTGTTGACTCTCATTTAAAATTGCTTTTACTTTTGAAAGATTTATTACAAAACACATAAAGTTTGAATTATTCGAAATAAATAAAAACGTTGCACCAATGAATATGAAACAGACTGCCAAATGAACTATAGTACTAATTTTCAAAAAAGTTAACGAACATCATGAAGTATTAAAATAATTCTGAGTTGAGAAATAAAGTAAAGAAGTTAGAAAATCGCCTTACACAGACTAGTCGTAAAAGAAATTGGGACTGTCTTGTTGGCTCTCATTTAAAATTGCTTTTACTTTTGAAAGATATATTACAAAACACATCAAGTTCAAATTATTAGAAATAAATGAAAACGTTGCACTAATGAATTTGAGACGGACTGTCAAATGAACTATAACACAAATTGCCAAAAATTAACTGAGCACCGTACACTATTAAAATAATTCTGTGTGAATGCTTCGACACGACATCGCGTTGACAAAGAGTTTCTGCTACGAGAGATGAATATAGTTCCTCGGAGTAACGCTTAGCTGTTTAGCGGGACGTGAGCAATTATTCTGTCTCTCCTATCAAAAGTTTTCTGATGTGCTCGTACAGTATCCTCGGAGAGGACGAGTTCGAGGAAGACGAAGAAGAATACTGACTGCTACCAAGGGCTCACCCCCCAGCGCGGGAGTGACGCCGAAGAAACTACTGAAAGTCTCCAGCGTACTTTATGTTTTAACTATTAAGCGTTCGTTCGGAAGCAATAGCAGCGTTAAGTGGATTTCGTCAACGAAGAGAAACTACAGCGGAATTATTTCGAAATCGGTTCTATCTCCAATCGTTAGTATTCAGTCGACAGAATTGATCGCTTGAACGGTTGCTTTCGCTGAAAAACAAAATGGAAAAAGAGACCAGCTTTATGTTCATACGGTTTATTCGATCCTTCACGAAATTATAATAAATTCAGGGCAGTACTGTGTTCTCAATGACGACAACCCGCTTTCCAAAAGGTTTTCCCTTGTGAAGAAAAATTTACAACGTAAGCGATTAAGTAAAATCGTGAACTCGAACCGCTCGGTCATCGTACGATGACACGCGTCGAAAGTGGTATCCGTAATTTCTCAAAGTGCTTGCTCGTACAAATTAATCAGAATGTCTGCGATATTTTTACACCGCGCAACGTGGAACCAAGAAACAGATAATCTCGTCGTACAACGATTTCGGATCGTGGTTTTTTTAAATACGAAAAGGAAAAGCCGCAACAGATTTTTATACGGATGCAATAAACGTTATTAATGGACCGTGAATCGAACGGGGTGAAGCGGGTGGGGGCGGCTGATTTCAGCGGAGAAAAGCTCGATCATCTACCAGTATTTAAATGTGGTTCAGAAGTACGATGATTAAACAAAAAAAAAAAAAAACAAACGAACAAAAAGGTGCGCCATTCTAAAACGTGATTAACGTAAGCGTGTGGAATCAATATTCGTCAAGTGGAACGTTTTAACACAGCATTTGTTTCTAATAGGATAAGCGGATCAGCTCGTGTATCATACTCGTAAGTCGTGCTTACTCAGAGACTCGGGTGAAACTAAAATGACAAGTAGAAAGCAATTGCAAAAAAATGAAAATCAATCATAGTATCTTGGACTCTAATGAAACGTTTGTCGACATCTCGATGTGGCTTCGAATTGTATTCGCCGAAGACAATGTTTCTTTGGATGGATCTCGCAAGATTTGCGTACGCGTACTCTGTCGAGGAGCGATCGACGAAAATTAGGCTCGTCGAGGCAATCAAGCTGAATTTGTATAGAGGAGTTGATAATAAGTGAACCGTTTTGCTCCGATCCACCAGAAAATCGATGCAACGCCTTGCAGCAATGCACGTTCGCAAACACACGTTCGGTTTCTTTATACTTGTCTTTTTTCTTACGATATTCGTCAATGTAATAATCCACGAAAGAGCGAATGTTGAACGATTGAAGAAAAAATATTTCTAGTTTGCAAATTCATCGTTCGGCACGATAAGTTTGCCCGCATGATTTCCGACGTCTTTAAAATCATTGTAGAGAAACATCGTTCGCAAAAGGGTCTCACGTATTACGAAGCTCCGGCAATAGCACAGAAGCAACAATCGATTTATCGAGCGTTTCGAAGAGGAATAATCAAATTCCTATGAAGGCTCGTGTCACGCGCATTCAGATGATTTCCGTTTCCTCGATTACCGTTGTTTCCCTCTCGAAAATCGAAAATCATTGTGTCTTTGACAACCGATTGCAAGCCGATATCAAAAACCAGCCTGGTCACATCATTTCTTGAACGATATATCAATTCGAATTCGTAAGTTTCACGTCCGCAACGATTATGTGATGATCCATATTTTTGATTTGTAATTCTGTGAAAAGTGACGCGATCGCCTCCAGGATCTGTCTTCGCACCAAAAAGAAAAAAAAAAGTAAGATTCGTAGGTTTAAGTCTAGAGTGTAAGTTAAGTCTGTGAATATTATCCGGGTTAATTAATCTTACAAGAGATTGATATAAACGGTTATTACCAGTTTTTTACGCGGACGCCAATCGCGTCTTGGCCCTAGTTAAAAACAAGATATTTGCGTAATGCGCAGATGCACAGATAAATATGTATGCACGCGTCGTGCGTATGTAGTTTTCAGCTGTAGAGATCAGTATTTCAGTTCTGTTTTTTCGAAGGGATGAGCGATTTGTTCCATAAGCTACGAAACAACGTGAACTAGCGACCATAGTTAGCCAATTGAACCGACGAAATTACCCGATCGCACTCGAGTATTGTAAATCTATATATGCCATATGATATATACATAAAATTATATATATATATACATACATTTGCTGTTGTACAGGCAGTTTCATGAAGTAGGATTATACTCGTTTCAGCTTATACATACCATTCTCTTTAAAATCGAAAAAAAATAATTGCTGATTACGTTGATCGAAATTCATGGTAAAAATTTCACTCTGTAACGATGGTCTGTGGATGTATTTCAATCCTGAGTGTCAGAGATACCGTTTCATCGTTAAATTTCTGTTAATGTAATTGTCGAAGCAAAGATAATCTAGAATTTTATTCTGAAAAGGGAAGATTGAAAATATTCGTGAATTTATTTATTTAGGCTTTTTTTACTGGTTTATTTTATCGCAAGGTAAATAAAAATTATGGAGGATTAGATTATGAATGTCTCTACGACGGGGAATAAAGGGTTAAAAAATAGCTGTTACAATAAGGATAAAAGAAAGATGATTGAGTCTATGATAAATATTCTAGGTAAATATATTTTAAACAATTGATGAATGTAATTGAGAATGGTGCATCGTCGATTGTACAGTTAAAGAATAAGTTCATTGTACAAGTTCTAATGATATTTTTTGTGTAGGTCTTTTGTTGATGATAAATTACTAGGTAAATATGTTCGTGTTTTATACCATCTTAAAGAAAGAGTTCATTCTATTAATTTAAACAAATTGTTTTGTTTTCATTGTTTGTCGATAGGTACTTAGACATTGAATTTTAAACATTCTTTACAATTCTTGTTATTGAAGAAGATTTTAATCCAACATTTAAAACTATCGTTGAATGCAAAAGTTTCTACTTTAGACAATCAAAATGATTTTAAGTTGATCTATAACTTATTATTGCGTTAATCTAATAATACATACATTATTAATATTATGCTTTATGTTTAACGTTTAACAAGACTGTAATGAGTAAAAGTGTCAGAAAAGTTCGGCCATCTTTCCATCTAAAGTATTCATTAGGTAACTTGAAAGTTGCACGCTTTAGATTTAGAAATTGGGTTCGATCAAATAGTATTCGAAAATCCACGCTCATTTCAAAATATGCACCTACTAATTAAATTAAATATTGAAACAATCATCGTATCAGAATAATTAAACCATTTTTCCATTCTAACTATTCATTAGATGACTTGAAAGTTACACGCTTTGGATCTAGAAATTAAATTCGATTAAAACTCATTCGAAAATCTATGTTTATTTAAAAAGTAGGCAACTGCTAATTAAATTAAATATTGAAACAATCTTCGTATCAGAATAGTTAGAGCATCTTTCCATCTAAACTATTCATTAGATAACTTGAAAATTTGCACGCATTAGATTTAGAAATTAAGTTCGATCGGAACGTATTCGAAGAACTACAGTTTCTTTAAAAAGTAGGGAACTGCTAATTAAATTAAACATTGAAACAATCTTCGTATCACAATAGTTAGACCATCTTTCCATCTAAACTATTCATTAGATAACTTGAAAACTTACACGCTTTAGATCTAGAAATTAAATTCGATTAAAACTTATTCGAAAATCAATGTTTATTTAAAAAGTAGGCAACTGCTAATAAAATTGAGCATTGAAACAATCTTCGTATCACAATAGTTAGAGCATCTTTCCATCTAAACTATTCATTAGATAACTTGAAAATTTGCATGCTTTAGATTTAGAAATTAAGTTCGATTAAAACTTATTCGATAATCTATGTTTATTTAAGAAGTAGGCAACTGCTAATAAAATTAAACATTGAAACAATCTTCGAATCAGAATAGTTAGACCATCTTTACATCTAAACTATTCATTAAATAACTTGAAAATTTGCACGCTTTATATCTAGAAATTGAATTCGATTGAAACTTATTCGAAAATCTGTGTTTATTTAAGAAGTAGGGAACTGCTAATTAAATTAAACATTGAAACAATCTTCGTATCAG
>CM052093.1:5274844-5295460 GCA_028453745.1 Agapostemon virescens | reverse complement strand
AATAGTTAGAGCATCTTTCCATCTAAACTATTCATTAGATAACTTGAAAATTTGCACGCATTAGATTTAGAAATTAAGTTCGATCGGAACGTATTCGAAGAACTACAGTTTCTTTAAAAAGTAGGGAACTGCTAATTAAATTAAACATTGAAACAATCTTCGTATCACAATAGTTAGAGCATCTTTCCATCTAAACTATTCATTAGATAACTTGAAAATTGCACGCATTAGATCTAGAAACCAAATTCGATCGGAACGTATTCGAAGATCTACGGTTTATTTGAAACTATACAACTGCTAAATAAAAACATTGAAACAATCTTCGTAAGAATTGTCACGTGAAACATCCTGTACAAATCGCGTTTATAATTCGAAGATACATTAAAAAAAGTTTAAGATCGCGGGACGAAATATCGATTTGTTAGAAAGATGCTAATCAAGTTGAGTAGTTTTATGCGTTACCAAATGATCATATTATATCGAATCGTTGAGAATTGATGAATTTAAGAAAATCAGGGAATGTTGCGTCGAATCGGAACGGTTCGCCCAGTTGTTTCGAAGCGTACGGAAACTACGTCGCAACCCGGTACATCTAGAATGGTTGTGAATCCTTACTCGGCCTTACTCGAGGCGTCCATCAAGTTGGACTAATTACCTTCCTAGCCGGGAAGGGATTTTTCAACTGGAGCCTGCGTGTCGGCACTCATACCCCACTCGAAGCTTGCTAATCGATTTCCGTTAGCGTGCGTGTAAATCGAACGATTGAGCCCAACTTTTTGAGCGAACTCTTGCGCCTTCTGTCGCGTGGAACCTTTGCTCAAGACGCTCGACTCACGGGACGATCAGGCGCGATTGAAAACTTCATCCGAAACGAAAAGAGAACGATGGCACGTCGTGTCGAACGAAGTTTAAGCTAACAAGGGAACGTATTCAGATGCGAAAATCCGATTTTCATGAAACTTATGGGAGCTTATAGTTCCTTCAAAAATATTTGACAGTTTGAAGGGGTGAAAACAGCCCTCAAAGTTGGGGGTCAAATTTTTTGAGATATCTCGAAAACCAGAGGTCCAAAAAATTTGAATTTTGTTTTAAATTGTGTGTGCTTTCAATGGGAAATGTAGTCGTGTAAGAAAATTTTAACAACAGCTTTTTGTTTAAACACTATAACTATTAGCTGCCATGAGTTTCATCGAAATCGGATTTTCGCGTCTGAATACGTTCCCGTGTAAGCAACGTAACTTCACACGAGACTCTCTAGGGGAATCGGATGTGAACAAATGAATATTGAGGCAACGATGTTGAACTTTCGAATTGCTAACGATTGCTGGTTGCTATTATGATAGGCTCGCCTTATACACGTCCTCGATTAATGTGTTAACCGTCGATCCGACGACGAAACCGCGGATCTTTGTGCGAAAGGTAAATTTCCATCATCGATTGCTGCGAACGTCAGGCAAACAACAATTTCTTCCTTTCTTCCCCGGTTCTCGATACTTTATTTTAGGATCGTTGAGATTGTAAAGATACAAAGCTCTCTTTAGTTTTAACAGGTAGTAGAAATCAGTGATTTTTAGTTTTTCACCCGGCTATCGTTTCATTTGTTTTCTTCGCGTTATCGTCGATCGCCAAGCGTGGCAGACTGGTTCCGCCGTTCTTATCGTTTATCACTTTGACTGCCATGTCACCCATACATGGGTCACAGAATTATTTGTCCATGTTTAAAAATAAATTTGTACGCTAATATATTCGTTGCACTCAATTGAGTTCATATCTAGAGACTACAAGATGGTTGAAGGATAACTATGTGTCAGACATTTTAAGTTTTCAATTGTTGCTGCATTAAATAAATTACTTTGATTTTGTGGAATTTTTGAGGCAGTATATTGGGCAGTTAAAGTGTTAAAGAATACCGTCTGCCAACGATTACCACCGCATAAAACTGTTTTTCTTTGAAACGTACATCATTAGATAAACGTGTAAAGTAAGGAGTTGTTCTACACTAATCGGAGTATAAATCAATAAACCGAAGAGTCGCTGGTAATGCATCGATATTAACCGTTGGCATGGATATAAATCTATTTAACGATGTCGTTCAACGTTTTATCGATATGTGCTTGTAAAATTAAGAATGTCTACGTGGTGCGCGCGAACAGATGCGAAAAATTTGTCGTGGAGCTGTTTGATACGTTTAAGTCTGTCTAGAAACTAACTATGTAACGTGATATAGGAAGTACTGATAATTCTAAGATACGCTATCGACCAAAAGTATGACGCCGAGTCTCTACGCTAATTAAACAGCGAGTTATTCTATCGCAAGAATCTGTTGAAAATTCTATGTCGAAATCGAACGCATGCGCGCGAATACGTTCGCCAAGGTCCGTTATCGTTATTGAGCATTCTTTTACACTGCCGTTAATAGTATCTATATTGCGAAACACTGTTATGAATCCAATGGAACGTTACTTAAATCAAACCGTCTGCATAGAAGTTTATGCAACGCCAAATGAGTTGAACTGCCATTATTTTGCGGCGAGTCCCGGCACATATCGAGCCTAGTTAATAATATAACCATTCAGTTTCGAAGTTCTTCTCGCTCAAACAGAAAATGGACAAAATATAGCTGTGTGAATGCTTACGGTTATCGAATCGTGCGTAGAACGTTTCCAAGTACGACGATGAACACTTTAACAAAATTAGAAAACCATATGTTGCAAGTGAAAAAGTAAATTTGGAACTTCGACGAACAACTTTTTCTTCGCAGAGAAGCGATGTTCGAACGTTGCTTACGGACGTTGGTCTCGTACTTTTGGCTGTCGGTGTACATGGAATATGGAATAGATTAGTTGTAAGAATCGTACAATGATGCGAGACGTAACGTGAGCCTATCGTTATACCAACGCAGGGAATGAAGGAGATTACGTGTTCGATGGAAGCGATCGTTTCTAGCTGGAGGTCCCAAAAAATGCAGTAATGCCTCGATATATGTGAAAGATATGTGCACAATATTTGTGAAGAAATGATCGCCATTGCCGTCGAGTATAACGCTTGAGACGCTCGTACGGGAGTAGATGTATCAGCGAAACAATAGCAATCGAACGACGAAACATTGTTATTCCGAATTGTTTCTTCGCGAAGCATTTGCCATTCTATTCGCGACACTTTACGATTAAAATACGACCAAACGCAAGACATATTGAATGGCATGTACTTGTTTAATTCACGATATACTAGAATCTCGATTATCCGAACCAATGATACTCGTACGTGTCTGCGACAGCTTGTATCTTAAAGAAATCTCGTTGCTGACAATTAGAGGTTACAAAGTCGCCCGAGGAGACTCGTTCGTTGACACACGTCTAGAAAGTCAGGGATCTGTAATTATGGCCGGCGACCCACAGTCGTATCAATGCTTTGACACTATAACTGCCCAACCAACTCATAAATTCCACAAAATCAAAGTAAATTATTTAACACGTTCAAGCTATTTTCGCTCGACTTTTCATACAGATCATTTAATATGCAACCAAAGATTTATATATTATTATAAATTGATTTGCTTTGTTCTATTCTATATTTTTAATAACGTCTCTTTAATTATAAACTCATTACAAATCATATCTTTCTAGCGCATTAACTAAATATGTCGTCGTGTACCACCGGTGGTACACGTGGCGCGGAACGTGTTAACCCTTAGCACTCCAAGCAATTTTAATTCCAAAATCGAAATATTTTTTTTCACGTAAAATAATTCCATTGTACATGGTTAATTCCCTCTCGCGAATAGAAGGTTTATTACTATTACTCGTACGTGCAACATCTCAATTATATCCGACTCCTTCAATGCAAACAGAGCAATGGAATTTTTAGTGTCACCTCGGAGGCGCCATTGTAGTGCTAAGGGTTGATGCAACAACAATTGAAAACTTAAAATGTATGACGCAAAGAGTTATCCTTCAATCTTCTTCAATTCTCCAGATCGCAAGTAAACTTGGTGCAACGAATATATATTAACCCTTAGCACTCCAAGTGATTTTAATTCCAAAATCGAGATACTTTTTAATGTACAATAGTTCCATTGTACATGGTTTATTTCCTTTCATGCATAGAAAGTTTATTACTATAACTAGTACGTGCAATACTTGAATTTCTACCGACTTCTTAAACGCAAATATAATGATACAAACGCTGTTTCGAATAATAGTATGGACATTTTTAGTGTCTCCTCAGAGGAGCCATTGGGGCGTTAAGGGTTAACCCCTCTCCTTGCGATTTATATCACGATAACAGTGATTCTCTCTGTCCCCCAAAAAACGATAAAAAGAAACTGAATATTTGTAGCTACTGCAACGATTATTACAATTAAATAGAATTTTATTTTGATTAAAAGAAATTTAATGGCGTACAGATTCAGAAGATTCTGTTTGAAATCTTGATCACGAGTCTGCCTCGTTGTTGCGAGTCAACAGGTTAACGTACAAATTTATTATTGAACGTGGACAAATAATTCTGTGTATGGGTGACATTGCAGTGAAAGTGTTAAAGAGATTCCTGAAGATTCCTGGCTACGAAACGGGAAAGGCGAAAGTGTCACTTCGTAAGAGGACTATGTTTGACCGCTCAGCTCTTCCCCAGAATCATCGAAGGACGCTTTCGCTGTATTCTCTGACAACTCTGTTAGCCTAACGCTTACGCTCCACCGAGCATAATTCGGATAGTCGAGATTCCACTGTACGACCAGTTAAACGAGTAAACGCGATTCGAATGATTGGTAAAAGCTTCGCCAGAAAATCATTTGAAAGGAGAAATAGGAATTCTCTCGTCGATACGCTGGCGCCGATGTTTCGTTTGCTGGTGAACCTTTTTCCAGGTTCGAAGCAGCTGCCAGTGATCGAGGAGCGGAGCCCGAACACGACGCGAGTGACATTTCGGCCCCAAATTTTTCGCATGTATCGCGCCAGTACAGAAGTTTTACACGATTCGTAGGCAGAACGCTGTGTCGGTTGCACTCGAATAACGCGTCCACGAAGATCGGTACAGGAAGCCCATGAAGCGTCACGCGGACAATCCTGAAAATAAATAACTGATGGTGGCCTGGTCCGTCTGCACGCATTCCCATATCTCTCATATCAAGTCGGTTTAGTGCCAATTCGTTAGCCGATTAGCGCCTCGCGAGCGATCATCGAGTCCGAAACGCATGCGTTATACGAGTCATCGGTCGCGGGAGAAGACGTCGATGCAATTAGATAGATCCATTATAAAATTTTAGGGGGAAAGCCCGTCGATCGTAGAATCGATCGTTTGGGATCGTTTGATTCGTGGGAACGTGAGAACGCCAAAGAAAACGTGTGATGCATTCGATCGTAACTTACTAGAAACGAGACCCGAAATGAGAATTAAATAAAACGCGTACGTGCGACAGATTAGAAAAGCGACGATTAGTGTAAAGTCTATTTCTATCGATACTTATGTATAATAACGCTCTATCGCATGTTACTTGATTAATCTAACGGTACCTGCACCTATGATAGATAAAGCTCCGCTACGTCGATTCCCCTTCAATCTCATTTGTCATTTTACCTTTACGACCCCATCATTCATCGCATCGTGAAATTGTACTAAAAACTGTTTCTTATTCGACCACTCTACCCCTTCGTCTCTGTCTCTGTCTCTGTCTCGCCTTCTTTTTCCCGTTTTTATTTTCTAGATAGCCGAAAATAAAAGTAAAGGACATTGTTGGTGAACGCTTCCCAGGAAAAACTCTTTGTTCACGAATTTTAAAACCTTGTCGAAGGAAACGTATGTCCGTTGCTTCGTGCGTATTATTAAGTCTTGAATACTATACATAAACATATTATGTAGTAACGTACTCGTTTTGCGATACTAACGGACTATTGTAAATAAAACATTATACAGTTTCGTTTGAAATATATAGAAATATGTTTTCTGTTCAACGTGTTCGATCTGTACCCTTGTTCAGCGAATTTTTAAGCATTTCATTTGATTGTCCGGATAGTTCGTGCCGATTTTTATTGAAAATTTAAACGCAACGTATTCAAGTTTATATACAGGGTGTCCCAAAAGTAATTTGACAGCGGGAAATGAGGGGTTCCTGAGGTCATTTGAAGCAACTTTTTCCTTAGCGAAAATTCAATCTGCGGCTTTGTTAACGAGTTATGGTCGAAAAATGACTGGCCAATGAGAGCGAAGCGCGCAAACTAGCACGCGCTCGAACGAGAGCGTTCGACTGTCAGCCGGCCAGGCGCGCGAGCAGAAATCAGAGAGACTTTCCGAATTTTTTTTACTACGCGATGATAATAATTTTAAGAAAAACGCTGTTGATTCTTATTTCAGAATGTCTAAAAAATAATCACTAATTTTTCAGATCCGAAATAATAAATAATTTAGCCGTGTCAGCCGTTTTAATTGTCTGGTATGCATGACATTTCACGCGTGCCACATGAATCTTTTCTACGACACGTACTGTGAAGATAAACAATAAGTAAAAGACGATAATAACAATATAAGACGATATAAGTACAAGAGGATAAAGAAGGCGAAATCGTAAAGCCTGGAGGAGCTGCGGGGCCGTATACGGAACTTGGTCGAGAAAGGGAACAAGATCCCAATATCGTTCGCCAGTCTTACGCCTGAAGAAAACGCCGTACCTCCCTTCTCCAACCCCGCATACAACCTTCTCCCACCCCGGCTCTCGCGTAGAAGGGTCGTTTCGGCCGATCGAAAAGTCTTATGCCTGAGCAAAACCGTGAATTTACGCGAAAGAACAATGGCATACCTACCTTCTGACGTAGGGCCTCTGACGTAAACGGGTCTTCTCGCCACGACGAATTGTGGAGCTTTTTTACGACCCGGTTATCGATCGACGGAGAACCACGTGGCAGTCCCCTCTCTTTTCGGGCCCGCGCGATTAAAGGGAGGGGATTGAATCGTTGTCCCGGTGCGACCGGCTCGCCCGACGGTGGCGTTGTTATTGAAATTCTCATCGCTCCATGTGATATTTGCCGTAGCGTCTCGAGAATGAAATTAGAGAACGTCGAGCGCGGACAATTTCTAACACTTGTGATTAACGCGATTATCTATTATTAAATTAGTTTTGCGAATCGTTCGTTGAATTCTGTTCGGACACAGAATTATTTAAATTTAAATATCGTTTATGTATTTCGACGGGGTTACTTATTGTTTATCTTCACAGTACGTATCGTAGAAAAATTTCATGTGGTACGCGTGAGATGTCATGCATACCAGAAAATTAAAACGGCTGACACGGCTAAATTGTTTATTATTTCAGATCTGAAAAATTAGTGATTATTCTTTAGTCATTCCGAAATAAGAATCAACAGCGTTTCTCTTAAAATTATTATCGTCGCGTAGTAAAAAACATTTGGAAAGTTCGCGCTCTCTGATTTCTGCTCGCGCGCCTGGCCCTCATTCGCTCTCGTTCGAGCGCGTGCTGGTTCGCGCGCTTCGTTCTCATTGGCCAGTCATTTTTTTTACCATAACTCGTTAACAAAACCGCAGATTGAATTTTCACTACGGAAAAAGTTGCTTCAAATGACCTCAGGAACCCCTCATTTCCTGCTGTCAAATTACTTTTGGGACACCCTGTATATACAACCCTGTATACCCTGTCCCACATAAATGGGAACACCTAAATATCTTTCGTATTTACAGTCCCATGAGATAACTTCAGAGGACAAAGTGGCACTATTGCAGGCGGGCAATGTAATGGTGAAGAAAAAAATTTTTTATGCCGTGTTTTTTAATGAAATGTCAAGGTCACTGATGTTTTTTTAAATGGAATAGTATATTTTTTTATGATAGCATGATAGACAATAAAAAACTGAATTTAGTGGATACCACCTTTTTGACCTTGAAATGACCTTGAGCAAGAATAATCATGTTGAGGCGAATGAAATGTGGAAGTTTAAAACTTACGTGTTTCAGCAAAGATTGCGCGTTCTTTACGTCGGTAATATATTCCGTCCAAAATATATATATTTTCAAAAGTAAATATTTAATCCATCAATTTTTCGCAGATATTGATATTTCTACTATAAAAATTGTCCCGTATCAATGCTTGAAATAATAAATCGTGGTGTCTGAATTAAAAAGATTTGCAATTATAATAATATTAATGGCACTGGTTTAAAGTAGAGAAATCACGTTTTTATTAGCATCGGTACAATTGGAAATTAATTCAGTCACATACATATACAATATTTACACTACATTCAATGAAAGCACACGCTAAGGTTTAGACACGCGATTCTTCAATACAAATATTAATATTTATTATTTTTTCCGTGCACTAGTTTTGTCGCGACGCATAACCCATTAACGTTTAATACTTGTACATTGTTTTCTTTTACGTGGTTTAACCCTAAACCTACCGAACAGTAAAATTGGCTAGTGTATATTGTCTTATGAAAATTACAAGATTTAATTTATTTGGATTATTTGCGATTGCCATTACAAAATATAATTGAACAAAGATATCTACTGAATCGATTCTTATGAAGGCAATCTTATAACTTCAACAATTGTAAAATAAACACTCTGAAGTTTAGCACTTCAGTGTTAAACACTAAATGTACTATGGAGTGCTTTAAATTATTCTAATATCGGCGGCACCCCTTTCATTTGAAACATAACAAAACCTTAATAAGGAATCACAGAACAACGAAGTCATCGTAAAAATCCTTTTCATAAATAAGTAAGAATTAATTTGTTTCGATTTTGTGCAATTTTTATTACAATATACGATAGAATAAAACAATGCTTTGAATCGATTCCTATGAAGACAATTTTATACGTTCAGAAACTGTAAAATAGGAAATCTGGAAAGGATCATTTGACTCGTTATGGTAGGTTTAGTGTTAGATCAAAGTACTAAAAAGTACGTATCTGTACAAGTTTGTTAACAAACTTTTGCCATCATAGACGAGTTTCGTATTATAAGAACAAATATTTAATGCAAAATTACATTGTAAGAAAACCATGAATGATGAGTGTTACCCTCGCATTCTAGTTTATCGACGTGTCCCTATACACAATTAGTTGTAGGGAGCGTATCGTGCCCTACCAACGTCTTTTGTTTCTTTTTCTGAGGAGCTGGGAGTCTCCTTCGCGTGTTCTTGCGTAACGCACGCATCTTCCCATGTATAGTATATTATATATTCTAATATGTATATAAATTAAAGTGTGATAATAATACGGGGCTATTATTATTCCGAATCTCCTGACATACATATAAAGACAAAATATTTTTAAGTCAATCCCAACGTGAAAGTCTAAATGTCTGGAACAAAAAATAGCTTACAAGAGAACATATTCAGATGCGAAAATCCGATTTTGCTGAAACTTATGAGAGCTTATAGTTCTTTGAAAAATATTTGACACGTGTTTTTTTTATATCGGCAACCATCCACTTTGAAGGGATGAAAATAGTCCTCAAAGTTGGGGTATTTTTGACATATCTCGGAAACCATACATCGAAAAAATTTGTATTTTTTTTTAAATTGTGTGTGTTTTCAATGGGAAATATAGTCACGCATGAAAATTTTAACAATAGTTTTTTGTTTAAACAATAAAGCTATAAGCTCCCATAGGTTTCATCAAAATCGAATTTTCGCATCTGAATATGTTCCCTTGTTAGACCACTTACATAGGTACATCATAGTTCAGCATAAGTGGACCGTTTATTTTGAAAGTAGTGCAAGTCCATTTTCTTCTGTTTCGAGAAAATTAAATGTTAGCAAATCTGACAATTAAAAAATATAGGTTAATTATGTGAAGTCTTCGAATGTTTGTACTAATTTATCAATATGTAATTTGATTATATAAATTTCTTTGAGGCGAATTTAACTAAAATAATATATATTTCCAGGCTGCAAATGGACTTACACCACTTTCATAATTAGTCAATTGTAAATATCATTTAATTTCAATTTTGAAATAACAAATATCACTTAAAATATATTTCATATTAATCCACTTTTGTTTATAAATAATAACAAGAAATAAAATAGAATTAGTATTTTTTATTTTGAACGTTAGTTATATTTATATATCGTTAAACTTAACACAAGATATTGGTATTATTAATTATTTATGCTCTTTATGTGACAGTGTTTTGAAATATTCATGATGCACTGGAGGTATATAAGGTAATAGCTGCTGCATATCCTTATATTTTTCGTATGTAATAGGCCTGGCATCGTGATACAAAGGCGCCAGGGCGATTTTTTCAAATTTTGGCGATCTTCCCCAACATGTAGGTGATAAATTTAGAGCCTTAAATTCTGTGTCCTCCATTGATGTTTTATATAAAATTGTATACGGTGCACTTTTGCAAAATCTCATTCAACATATTTGCAACCAATTTACTTTTTCTCCATTAGTGTTTCTTCTTATCTGTTTTTTAATTGCGTTTTGTAGATTTTTTGTTGAAACGAAATTCTCTCGTTTCATTTCGTGTAAAATAACTTTATTACTTTGTCTACATTGGTTTATAACGTCATAATAATCCTGTGGTGTGTACAGGAAATTCTTTTTTCGTAATGCCATTTTTTCTGTCTATGGAAATTGGACTTACCCCACTTTCATAATCAATGGTTACGCAATTTCTTTTACCAGCTGATTTTAAATTGAACAAAGCATAGGAATTTTTTAAGATGTTCAATACCAACTAGTTATAAACAAAAAGTGTACACTAAATTAAGCATAAATTACGTCATATCTCATTTTTAAAAAAAAGTACTTACACCACTTTCAAAATAAACCGTCCAAATATTAATTCCAATCACTGTACTTCTGTATTATTTTAAAGAAAGAATTTCTCCGAACGTGGACACATAACAGCCCAACGTTAATCATTGGATGAAGTCCTTCGTCATTAATCAGCTTTCGCATGTGCAGTCGTGTTTGCTGACTGCGAATAGTCGTAACGTGAAACGATTCCACTATGTTTCTAGATAAGAATAGGGAATAGTGTTCGGCCGGCATCTGCCCATAAACGTCACGGTTGTTCAGAGCGCAAGCTCAGTATGGGGGTGCTTGGAAGCTATATACCGAACGACCAGCCCTGTTTTCAAACAGTCGTCGGGTTTGCGTGGGTGCTTCGCGGCCGTTCGACGTCGTGGAACCGGGTAAAAGCTTCTCGATGTCAACGAACCACGAAAAGATACCACCCGAAGAAACATGGATGGAAATGAAACCGTGAACACAGTGAACTTCCATTGACCGTTTACGTTCGCCGACGCGTCTCTTAATGGTTTTACTTTAAGTGAATGAAATCGCCAATAGTTGCGGTGAATTTCGTCAAAAAATACACCGTTCGATTTACCAACGATAAAAAATCGATTTCCTCAGTTCAATTATAACGAGACTTCGAGGTTGTTACGAGTGTTAGAAGAGTATTGCAATTCGTTTTAATCAGTCGTGTTCGATGAACCATTGTGTAGTCGCTGTTAGAATTCGCTATCGGTTACGCTGAATTTTATTGAAAACATATTCGATTGAATTCATTGTTCACTCATTTTCTTGATTTAATTGCGTCGAGGCTTCGAGGTTGTTGATGCGAGCGTTAGAAGAGTATTGCTATTCATTTTAATCAGTCGTGTTCGATAAATTATTGTATAGTCGCGGTGAATTTTATTGAAAACATTTTAGCTTGCATTCATCGTTACCCATTTTCTTGATTTAATTGTATCGAGACTATTTCAAAGTTGTTGGCGCGAGTATTAGAAGAGTATTGCAATTCATTTTAATCAACCGTGTACGATAAACTATTACTATTTAGCGATTGGAAATCGTCATCGATTGCGGTGAATTTTATTGAAACAATATTCGATCGAATTCATTGATAACCCATTTTCGCAATTCAATTGTATCGAGACTTCGAGGCTATTGATGCGAGTGATTGAAGGGTATTGCAATTCGTTTTAATCAGTCGTGTTCGATGAACCACTATATAGTCGAGGATACAAATCGCCATCGGTCGCGGTGAATTTTATTGAAGAAATATTCGATTGAATTTATCGATAACCAATCTTCTCAATCGAATTGTATCCAGATTTCGAGGTTGTTGATGCGAGTGATCGAAGGATATTGCAATTCGTTTTAATCAGTCGTGTCCGATAAACCAGAGTATAGCCGTAGTTACAAATTGCCATCGGTTGCGGTGAATTTTATTAAAAATATACAGTTCGATCCGCCAATGACAAAAAATAGATATGCTCGACAATATCGCATTGAAACTTCGAGATTAATGTTATAATTGTTTCTAGGCTATTGCAATTCGGTTTATTTGGTCTCGTTCGATACTGATGAACTGCTATTTACTTGCGACAAAGAGTCGCCACAACTTCCTGTGAATTTAATTAAAAATATTCACATATCTACCGATGATTACCGGTTTCCTCAAACGAATTGTACCGAGACTTCGAGATTGTTGTTGCGAGTGTTCATTGGGTATTGCAATTTGATTTAATTAATTGCGCTCGACGAAGTTATCGTTTACGTGCGTTTCGAAATCCAATTACGAGTTTCGTGTTTGCCGGGCGTGTTTCACCGTGTTCTTAAAATGAAAGAAAGTGTTATTTGAGCAGCTGCCCTCGATCGGAGATACATCGGAGACATTTAGTGGAAACCCTTGATTGCGCTGAAGGTAAAAGTCGCCGATTCTATCGCAAACACGTTCCGCATTAGTTGTTTAAGTGTTCGCGTCGCGTTCCGTGGAAGTCGTGACTGTCTGTGTCTTCGATCGACGATCTAGCAAATTGAAATATACAATCCGATAATGCACACTCGATATTCTATTCACTTTTTGCTAGACTGTGGATCTTTCAATTAAAATCAATTACGCGAGGCAGAAACTAAATAAAATTCTTCTTTTGGTCATATCCTAAATTGATAAGAATTTAACACTATTCTCAAATTTTTTAGATGTTTCTACAATTTGTAAATTTCTCTTAATCATTTTTAATGTAAATGCATACAATTTGCAGTCAACTTGTTATTCCCTGCGAGTTTTCATCTTTGATCCATTTTGATTTTCGAATCACAAGTGTAATGAAAATCGCAGGAATTTTCAATTAATGGACCGTTTATTTTGAAAGTAGCGTAAGTCCTTTCTTTTAAAAAATGAGATATGACGTAATTTACGCTTAATTTATTGTACACTTTTTGTTTATAACTAGTTAGTATTTAATATCTTAAAAAAATGCCTATGTTCTGTTCAATTTAAAATTGGCTGGTAAAAGAAATTGCGTAACCATTGATTCTGAAAGTGGAGTAAGTTCAATTTCTATAGACAGAAAAAATAGCATTACGAAAAAAGAATTTCCTGTACACACCACAGGATTATTATGACGTTATAAACCAATGCAGAAAACATAATACATTTATTTTACACGAAATGACACGAGAGAATTTCGTTTCAACAAAAAATCTACAAAACGCAATTAAAAAACAGATAAGAGGAAACACTAATGGAGAAAAAGTAAATTGGTTGCAAATATGTTGGATGAGATTTTGCAAAAGTGCACCGTGTACTATTTTATATAAAACATCAATGGAGGACATAGAATTTAAGACTCCAAATTTATCACCTACATGTAGGGAAAGACCGCCAAAATTTGAAAAATCGCCCTGGTGCCTTTGTATCACGATGCCAGGCCTATTACATACGAAAAATACAAGGATATGCAGCAACTATTACCTTATATACCTCCTGTGCATCATGAATATTTCAAAACACTGCCTCATGAAGAGCATAAATAATTAATAATACCAATATCTTGTGTTTAGTTTAACAATACATAAATATAATTAACGTTCAAAATAAAAAATACTAATTCTATTTTATTTCTTGTTATTATTTATAAACAAAATTGGATTAATATGAAATATATTTTAAGTGATATTTGTTATTTCAAAATTGAAATTAAATGATATTTACAATTGACTAATTATGAAAGTGGTGTAAGTCCATTTGCAGCCTGGAAGTATATATTATTTTAGTTAAATTCGCCTAAAAGAAATTTATATAATCAAATTACATATTGATAAATTAGTACAAACATTCCCAGATTTCACATAATTAAGCTATATTTTTTAATTGTAAGATTTGCTAACATTTAATTTTCTCGAAACAGAAGAAAATGGACTTGCACCACTTTCACAATAAACGGTCCATGTTTTTATCTTGCCATTTTTATAAGACAATGTACACCAGCCAACTTTGATGCTCTTTGGGTTTAGTGTTAACCCCTTGCCATATTATAACAAGTCAGATTCGTAATGAAGATTTTAAAGAAAGTCTAACAAATAGGAATATTGCGCCTTTCTTTTTGGACGAAATCAAATTTTATTAGTTTTTAATCAATATTTAAACATTGAAGTAAATCTAGCAGTAACATTTTTAGCAATGAAAACGTTATAATAACTTTAGTTACAAAGGAAATGGTAAGGCATGGGTTTCATAATGCCACGATTTTTACATCGCTGTGTTTGCATTTAAAAAATCGGTTAAAATCGAAGCGTTGCACGTACGAGCAATAGTAATAAACTTTCTGTGTATGAAAGTAAATGAACCATGTACAATGAAATTATTGTAGGTAAAAACATATTTCGATCTTGGAATAAAAATTTCTTGGAGTGCATAGGGGTAGTACTAAAACCACTGAATCAATAAAAATGATTGGATACTAAGTATTTCTTCTACAATTATTGAAATAGTAAATATATTTTCATGAGAAATTTTTGGACGAAGTTCTTCATTAAGTAACGTATTATAATAAAAATGGTATGATGTTTAAACAAATACAGTTTTGCCATTACTACAATGAAATACCAAAATATATACTACTAAATTATGTTGAAATATATTCTAAAATTATTACTCTCACTTGTATAAAATGGTCTACTTAGACATTGATTTCCCTAAAATAATATTATAATTCTGTCTTATCTAACATTATAATCAATACGACTAAAGCTAAAAATTAATAGGAATAAAAATCATTGGAGATTGTTAAAAATATTTGCACAACATTTGCATTTTCGACTATTCAAAATTATTGCAAGGAAACATTAATTTCTATTCAATTCCTGTTTCTCACAGTTGACTTAGAAAATGATTACTTTGACACCTATTTAAATAGGTTTCTTTATATTGTATTACAAAGCAGAACAAAATAAAAACTTATATATTGTAATAAAAACACCAAAAATTAAAAACTCATTTATTGTAACAGAAACCCCCAAAATATAAACTCATATATTGTAATAAAAATCTGGAAACATAAAAATTCATATATTGTAATAAAAATCTCAAAAAATAGAGACTCAACACTGTTATAAAAATTTCAAAGAAGAAGACCCATATACTGTAATAAAAATCTCGAGAAATAAAAATTCATATATTGTAATAAAAATCTCAAAAAATAGAGACTCGCATATTGTAAAGAAGTGTCAAAAAATAAAAACTCATTGATTGTAATGAAAGTGTCAAAAAATAAAAACTCGTGCATTGTAACAAATACCTCAAAAAATAAAAACTCATATATTGTAACAAAAATCTCAAAAAACAGGGAGTCATATATTGTTATAAAAATTCCAAAGAGAAAGACTCGTACACCGTAATAAAAGCCTTGAGAAATAAAAATTCATATATTATAATAAAAATCACAGAAAATCCATGTAAATCAAATCCTACCATTTTCGTAAGGGAATATAGACCAGACAATGTTCAAGCACGGCAGGTTTAGCGCTGAATATACATGGGAACGTGAAATATTTTACAATCCACGGTAATGTAACCTCCCGTTCTGATCGATCGATTTAATGACATTAAACTCTTGGCCAACAGAAATCAAACGACGATGTGTCGCACCGGCGGAGATCACTTTGTGTGAACATTCAGGGAACATTCAAGAAAGCTCTTAGCGACCGTGCGTTTAGTAGAGCGTGAAAGTTTCCCCGAATCGATAGGTATTATTCTCGAATGGCCGTTAAGCGATCGTCCCTTACGGTGTAATGGGATTACAAGTATCTAATTGCACGTCATCCGGAGGAGTGCGCCTGTTTGCCTAGCGCAACGCCTAATGATGTTAAAACACGTAATTGTCTTAAGTGCATTAAGGCTGACACGCGAATAACGTCACTAAAAAAGACGTCGATCGACAGACGTACAATGGCGGCGAGAAAACTCGGACTATAATCTTTCACGTTCAAGCAAAAACAAAGCGATCCATCACCTCCTATTGCGAGATTCAAAATCGAAAGTATTTAATTTCTCAATTGATATTAACACGTTGAACGCCACGTGAATTTTGCATACTTCGAACAAGTTTCATTTGTTTCATTTATAGAAATGATCAGCGTTATTGAACAAAATTGTTAGTCTCTAAAAGCATTGATTTACTAAATGATATGCGAAAAGTAACAGTTGCGATTGGTATAAATTACATGAAAAATATTAAAAGCATTTTTTAAATGTTTTTCATTTGAGCCACGTACAAAAAATTTTAAAGACCCATTTTGTAGACCTATGATAATAATACACGTGCAGAAAAATTCATTGAAATCGATCGACGTACACACGAGCTGTATGCCATCGAAAATGCTGAAATTCGCCATTTTTCACGATTCTCGGTCAATTTCTGTTTAAACTTCACAAATTCTTACATCTTTCTACGCGTGTCGTTTTTTTCTGCGCTAATCGATTTCGATGAAATTTTCAGCATGCGTATAACTAACACAGATCTGTAAGAAGCATATTTTATATTTTCATTATGAGTTAAAATAAAAAGGTTTAAAAAATGTCTTTTTTATTTTTTCCTGTAGTTTCTTCCAATTAGAATTGTTTCGAAATTATTCTTGCATACCATTTAGTATAATCAACGCTTCTAGTTCGTTAAAAAATTATTTACTAACCCAGCAAGCATTAAAAGTGATTAAAATGCTTTACTTGACGAAAATGATAAAGTTGTATTTATTTAGATGTTATGCAAGCATTTATTATTAGGTTGTTGCATGTGAAATGTATGATTCGAAATAATAACTTTAAATATTCATAAATTTTCCGTAAATGAAGCTATTTTCATTGTAATCGTCATAGTCCATCGACGAATGACGATTTTATCGATTACATTATTGGTAAAAATGAAAATTTTGTATCGTTCATACGTATTCATCAGGTTTTTCTATCGTTGACTAACAACGCGCACAAGAACTATAATATCTTGACTAAACATCGCGTGATGTTGGCAATAAGTTCATTTTCTCACTAGTATCAACAGAACACACGACTATTACATACGCTAATATTAACCCCTTGCCATAACATTTTCTTTGTAACTACAGTTATTATAAAATCTTCATCGCTAAAAATTTACAGAAGAGAAAAGACAATTCATATCTTATACTGCTACATCTACTTCAATGCTTAAATATTGATTCCAAATTAATAACATTTGATTTCGTCTAAAAAGAAAAGCATAATATTTGTATTTGGTAGATTTTATTTAAAATCTTCGACAAAAGTCTGACTTGTCGTAATATAGCAAAGGGGTTAAAGTAAACTTTATTTCGAAGCAAAATTGTACGTGTAAATGGACACTGAATATAGAATTTAAACAATTAGCTTTGTATCTTCAAATGATGTACAATAAACGTGTCGATTGCAATATTATTTCTCGATAAAAGACGGCGGAGACTTATTTGTACTGCCAATAAAAAGCAGCTGTATAGGAAAGCTAAATTTTCTTGCTTTTTCCATAACAGTTTCCGAAGACACTACAATAACTATGGCTGCAAAGAAAATTGTATGGCACTGAATTAACACATTGAATGCCACGCGAATTTTGCATGCTTCTAACAAATTTCATTTGTTTCATTTATAGAAATGATCAGCGTTATTCAACAAAATTGTTAGTTACTGAAAACTAAAGTTTTTACCTCGTACTATAATCTGGTTATTTTTGGCAGTACTGCGTTAATGTTCAATGCTGTTAATTTATTGATAACCGTTCTTAAACGATGTAACGATGCGCATGCAACGTATTAATATAATATAAATTACAAAAACCATTATATTCTCGTGGTTTCTTAACATTTAAAACAATATAAACAGCGGTATCAGAAATGTTTACAATATAATTGAGAAACTCGCTGAGGATCCTTTTCGATGATGACATTTTTTGAAAATATTTCGAGACGATTAGCATAATACTTTTTTATAACCATTGCTGAGTCGCGTTCATTGACATATTAAAAACTCAATCATTTTGTTTGAAAGAACAAAATTGACCTTCGCATGACCTTTACGCCTCCGTGAGGGGAGTTAATAACTCCGGAATATATACCGAATATTATTCAAACTTCCCTGGAAACATTTTTCGCTACGAACAATAACAGCGAGACAATCGAGACGTAAAAATCACGATGACTTCTGCGATAATACGTCCACGTACATCCATCATCTTGAAGGAATCCTTTGTGAAGGATAATTTGTATGAACACCTCGTCTGATACGAGAAAGAATGGATGGATACCTATTATGGTTTCTAAGAAAACAACCTGTAACATTTTATACGTCCGATTCTATGTACTGTCAGACTTCGATCCAATTTGTGTCGCACTCGATCCCATCGCTGCTCTGCAAAACAACTTTATATTCTTGTTGACATTTAACTGGTAAGGTACTGACATTTGACTACGTTGTTCCTCGAAAGTGAATCGATAATTTCTGAAATCTTTCTTATCATTCCGCCGAAACGAAATTCGCTGGAACGATGACGCAACGACCTGAAATACCGAGGCTTGCGTAGTGGAATCCCCTAATTTCCTACAGTACGGCGTAATAGTTAATTTTAAAATACAATCGTCGACTAAAAATACGCAAAATATTTAAACAAATGCGATTCCCATTTTCATTGATGGTTTTTGAAATGCTACGCAATAAAACTAACACATAAGATATTTCGAAAATGTTCGTATACTTCGCAAATAGAGATTCATGGGGTTATTCTAAGAAACTTTTTCCTCTGCGAAAATGTCATACGCGGTTCCGTTCTTGAATTATTCGCATAAAACACGGACCAATCAGAGCGCGGTTACGGATTCCTGTTCAGCGACAGATCCCGCTGGGCGTGGCGTCGCCGTTGGCTTCCGATTGGTCCGTGTTAGTCATTAATAACTCGGAAAGAAAGCGCCGAATCGCGAATTGGCAAAGGAGAAAGTTTTGCGAAATCACCCCAGGAATCACCCGTTTCAAGGAACTCGAACATGTTTTGGACACGCTGTATAATACACGCAAACGAGTTCTACGAACGCCTGGTACTGTCCCAGTTCGATGATCGATTTATTATAGAGTCTTGTCACGAGCATATTGTCAGGATCGCAATTTAAAAAAACTCATAATCGATATAACATTGTCTAGATCATTTGCCGAGCTTAATATCGCGTATAAAATTTACGTTCTGCGTAACGAGAAAATCAATGTTGCATATCAGATCTTTTATAATTCAGGCGCTATCGTTTCATCAAGGACGAACCTTCTCACTTTTAGAGTAGCGTTGTGAATTTTGAAGACAATGCGAACGTATGCAACTTGTATTCATGATGCAATGGAAATAATGTTGCGAGTGGACGATCACGTCATCGCGAACAGTTTTCGTGGTTGGCGAATCCTCCGAATCGATGAAGTGTAAAGATTCCCTCGTGAGTGAAACATTTCTGCTCGGTGGATTAACGAGCGAGACACCTGTTGTAACGCGTACACGAACTAGCAAAATCAACCCTGCTGTCAAGGATTTTCAAGATTTCTCTCTGTAAGGATGTTAAATCTAGACAGTCGAATCTTCCTCTTCTTTCAAGCTTTTCTTCAATCTTTTTAGAATTTTCTAGCTCCATTCGAGTTCTTGTCAATTTGTCTAAAAATATTTTCGAGCGTTCATCAACTCTAATAAAACAGATAGCACATCTGTGTTTCAATTCGGTTCTCAGAAATATTGGATGATTGCGACATTCCGTGCCTAACTTTTAGTAATCTCTTTTTCATCAATACATTTTCATGTTTGTTTTGTCGAAAATAATTTATAATATGCTCTTTTTGCATAAAAATCCGTATAGACTAAGAACTGTCGTTTTGGGTCTTCATAAAAATTTAGTTAAAATTTAATGAAACACTTTTTGGGTGTATAATTTATGATTATAAATCCCAAATGTTAATAGAAAGTTAACAAAATTTTATGTCTACAATTTTCTTGTAGAGTTACGACTTTCGACCAGTGTGTGTACATGATAAGTGCAACGTTTCTGTGTTTAGATACGATTCGAAATTCGAGTCAATTCACCGTCCCTGAAAGAGTATACCTCGCAGTAGTGGTAGTAATATCGTGGCAGTTATCCTGTAGCTATTTAAGGAGTTAAGGCAACTGTATAACGTTTCAAATCCGAGGTGATGGAACTAAACGCGACTTTATTTGTCGTGTTGAGACGCGACTCGAAATTTTAGTGTATTCATGACCCTTCGAAGAATTTTGTGACAGTTATCCTGTAGATATTTGAGCAATTAAACCGATTTCATTGCAG
>CM052093.1:5260690-5274272 GCA_028453745.1 Agapostemon virescens | reverse complement strand
CCATGGCCCCTCTAAAAGTTCCATGGCAGTTATCATGTAGATATTTGAGCAGTTAAATCGATTTCACTGCAAAACGTTTCAGATCCGAGGAATTGGAATTTAAATCGATTTGACTGTGCTCATCGGGTTCAGACACGAGTCGAAATTCGAATCAATCCATGGCCCCTCTAAAAGTTCCATGGCAGTTATCATGTAGATATTTGAGCAGTTAAACCGATTTCAGTGCACAACGTTTCGGATCCGAGGAATTGAAATTTAATGCGACTGTACTGTACTATCTTTAACGAAATAAACACTGCGCAGAGTGATTTCGAGAGCACTAATCAAATAAAAATTTTTCTTCTAGAATCGACTTCGGATGAAACGGATTCGCACATCGAGTTTGAAGAGGACACGGGCTGAATGAGAAGAAACTTGATGTTAGATTAGTCCAGTTTTGAAATCGTCGTTGAAACAAGGGGAGCAGAGGCAACAGAAGCGATTCCATTCGATATTCGCGATGGGTCGGAAACACAAGCGTCGCCTGATACCGGAACAGGATCGCAGAATATGCGGCAGCATCTGCTTCTGTCAGTTCACCATTGTCATCAGTTGCGTCGCACTGGTTTATCTAAGTGTGGCAATCTACATGCCCTCCCACAGGTTAACGACAAGGCTGTATCGATTAATTTGACCAAGGCCGATAGTAATTAAGTTACGACTCATCCGACCTTTATTTCCTCGGGAATCTATAACTAACCACTCCCCGCCTGTGAATTGTCTAATTCCAGCTGTTTTACAAACTCGGTCGAAAATCCTCCACATTAAAGGAAAAACAAAAAGATCAACGAGTACCTCTTACGAGATTTAAAATCTTTATCGAACTATTTAAGTTCTAATTTCTTATTTTCATAATTTTTTAAATAATAAATAAAGAAACTGTTGAGGATCATATTCGGTACAGATATTTGTTGAAAATATATGTTTTATAACAAAATTCGAGCTTCATTCATCGATGCATTAAAAGATCAATCCTATTTGAAAGAACAAAGTTGACCTTCGCATGACCTTTACGCGTCCGCTCGCGAAGAAATTAATAACCTATTGTTGCGTGCTGCGGACTATTTTTCCGACACGATTCCTGTCCCAATTATGTCGATAACATTATTTAAAATTAATGAGTCATTTGCTGCAATAACAATAACTAAAAATTAACGAAGCAAACTTCTTTAAAGAAAACGAGGATCTCTTTTATGAATCTGTAGATTAGTCGCATATTTGTATCGTATAAATGCATGTGTAAGCGATTATTATTAACATTTAAAGCTTTCATCACATTTTTCTCATATGTTTTCGTATTTGAAGTTTTCTACTTTGATAGGTCTCGGGAAGTTATTAAAAATTACTGACTTTTGTCATTAGTTTTCGTTCCCAATATATTGAACCTCATTCTAATTACTAATACCCTTAGTTATTTTTACGTTAAACAAGCTTCTTTATATTGAAAAACACACAAGATCAATGGTGTCTCTAATGTTGTCATCTTTCTTATTAGAAACATTTATAACCGTCAATGAAATATGTACAAAAGTATTCAGAAATTTCGTCAGAAGGAAAGAGTAAATTTTTCTGCAAAACATCATTGTAAACTATAAAAATACATTGTTTCTGCTAGAATATTCTATTAACTCATTTTTATTCGTCATAATTGGAAATAGTTTAACTTTTCGCACTCCAAGCAATTTTAATTCCTGACTCGAGACACTTTTTTGTCCTAGAATAATTCCATTGTACGTTGTTCATTTCTTTACGTGCATATTAAATTTGTTACTATTAATCGTACGCGCAACACTTCAATTTTTACTAGCCTCCTAAATACAAACATTGTAATGTCAAAATTGTTTTGAATAATATTCTACCAATTTTTAATGTCGCCTCAGAAAAGCCATTGGAGTGCTAAGGGTGAAATAATAATTTAGTAATGAGTTATAGGCGTCTCGTGCAAAATTGCAAATATATTTTCAACGAGACTTTCAGTAATTTCAGAAATCAATCCGTAGAATACCGTGTTCCGCCATGCAAAATCGAAACGTCGCTCATCGAAATATTAATGAAGCCGGTGCAATTAATTCCAGAGCTTTTCACGCGGGAATCGAGCCGGATCCAGTCTTGTGCCAAACCATTGATACCACCTTAGCTAATAATTGTGGTTGGGCGAGTTGCGGGGAATGGTGCTTAACGAGGACCACCGGATTTTGCCCGCAGATTCGCGCAACTGTACGAAGGAATGGCACAGACATCATTTTCCAGAATTGCTCGAAATTCAACAGCATATCGTGCCCACAAGTATGTGTCGATCTTCGCTCCTATTTCATTAACCCTCTATGGGCACGTGTAACTTTCAGGTCACATTTTAATTTATCGCTATTTTACCAAATAATTATAGCTGTTTTTATCATGAGATGGCGCATAAATCTTAATTCTATAACGTTGTCAAGACAACCAATATTAATATTTATGACCGTTGCTAGGGTCATCAACCTGAAATAACAAAATAAATGCTGTGCAAACTGTCTGCAGTAAAAAGAAGCGAAACCATTTGATCCAATTGATATTATTTGTGCTTTTGTCAGTGACTACCAAACTAAAAATAGTGCACATAATAGCTCTGGGTTCGTATATCAATAACAACCGATTTTTTTGCATTTCAATTTTCAATTTGTTACTGTTTTTTTATGATACAGTTTTGTAACTTTGAGGTTACAGTGGCTTATTACGGCAGATTTCGGTACATTTAGGATGAAGCTTGTACTTTCTCCTATTTTCAGATTTATACATCATATACCCAAAATATTAATACAAAATCAGATAGAAATAACAGAGGAATTAGAATTAGACGCATTAGCGGTAATAGATCCGATGATTCCTTATTAGATTCCGAGTCTGACGAAGATGTAATAGTATTTCCCCGACGACGGATAAATGTCATTGACAGCAACGAAGAATTTAGTACTCGATCCTCGTCAGATGAGGAAGACACATGACCACAAAGAATTGTTTGGCAACCACTATCCCAGACGAATAATAATAGTTGTTATCGCCCTTGGAAAGGAGATTGCCCTAATGTCCCCGAAGCACCCCATTTTCCTGTGACCTATTTTCGAAAACTATTTGACAAGGAAATTATAAGCAATATAGTTGACTATACCAATATGTATGCATTGCAATGTGATCCAACAAAGAGATTTCAAAAATAAAATGTTTAACGTCAAGTGCAAATTGTTTTATGGATTTTCACGCTTAAACTTTTATGCACAGAAGTGCAAACTTTATAGGCCGTTGTTACCTGAAAGTCACATAGTGCATATACTGCAATAAAATTGTTTAAACGGAAAAATTTTTTTTCATTTGCAAATATAGGTTTATAATTTCTGATTTTTCGTTCCCCCAATTTTTTGGATTAAAAAACAAAAATTCGGCCCGTAGAGGGTTAATCTTCTATATACGTTTCAAACTTTTATTTAGCAGTTCAAAAGATTTATAAGTTCTGTATTTACGATAATCGCATTAACTCGTTGCTCTACGATTTATTTTACGATTGTAGTGACTATAATTTCTTTATTTCATAATTTGCTGAGAGAAACAGGCAATTTATAACTATTGCATTCCTATACGTTCTCTGATGTATGTACATTAACAACAATCGAATAGAATTGCAATATTGCAATTTCTAGGAAATTGATAAGACTCCATTCAGAATCTACGTCACGACTCAGGAACGATGTTGTAGAGGAAGAGGATAATATTATACAAAATGAATTTAGTAACAGGTTAGAACTCTAACTTTGTTCCTTTTGTAGATTGAAAAAGATCGTAGAAGGAATTTTGCGGTATTTAACCCTTTGCAGTCCAAACAATTCTAATTTTAAAGTCGAGATACTTTTTGACTTAAAATAGTTCCATTGTACATTAATTTTGTAATTAATTTCCTTTCGTGCGTATAAAATTTATTACTATTACTCGTATGTACAACACCTTGATTTTAACCGTTTGATAAAACAATAAATGAGAATGTGGGTATTTTAACCGTTTGATAAAACAATAAATAAGAATGTAGGAGTTCATTCTGCCTTCTGGTTAACTATCATTCTTCCGCGACGCTGCCAAATTATAGGAACTGTTAATTACGTTTTCCTCGTATCCATGTCTGGGGATGGCACCGAAAAGCACTTAGCGCGGATGGTATCGGAACCGCACGCAGTAACTCTTTTATCGACACTTTTGCATCCATCGAGTGCATTAGCCGAAGAGAGTCTACAGAATGTCGAAGCGTTCCGTTAAATCGAGTACGCAACAGACGCTTTTTTCTATTCGTCTTTGACTGCTCCGCCCTTTAACTGGATTCCCTTCGGCTAACGCTATAAAGTAACCTTCGCCGAACCGTACAGACCAGAGGCACTTGAACATACGTTCCTTCTGTGTTAGCCTTTTACACTCCAAATAATTTTAACGCTTTGCCGATGAAGATTTTTCGAAATATTTGAAATATCCTGTCCAGAAAGTTAAATCGTATATTATTACGAAAGTACGGTATCTTATGTTTTATTCAAAGTACCATCCATTGCTGGCCACTATTTTTCCCATCTTTCTGGCAGTATCCGGATGTCGCGTCGGAATAACGCTTCATCTCTTGACGCTATCCATAAATCGACCCAATTTTTGTTATTTTCATATGATGCGAAGTGCTGCTCAGACAAGCCATGCTTCATCGATCGAAACAAGTAGTAATCAGAAGGAATGTCTGGTGAATAGGGCAGGTGGGGTAAAACTTCCCAATTAACACTTCACCGACCGGCCATTATTTTAAAATTCTTCAAGGTCCATCGTTCCTGACTGAAAACTTTTTAATGGATCTCTCAACCTTCACAGCAATCACCCTCTGTAACGTTACCTAATAATTTCATTAAAACTTACAATGTAAAAGCAGTTTTTAAGCTTCATTTTGTTACAGCGCAATTATTGAAAGTCTTGTTAACCCCTTGGCCTACGACTTATTTTACAATAATAGTGTCTAAACTTTCGTTGTCCTACGCAGAACGACATAAAGAAAAGACAAATTTATAGTTACTGCGTGTCTAGCTATTCTCCAATGATCGTATACGATCAACAATTAACCCCTTGCACTATTTTCACGAGTCTGAATCGTGATGAAAATTTTAGGCCAAACTTGAATATCACGAGTCAGACTCGTTATTCAATTTGATGTCAAACGTGGATATCACGAGTCTGACTCGTGATCGACATTTTGGGCCAAACTTAAATATCACGAGTCTGATTCGTGGTCTTAATCTCAGGCCAAGTATGAACATCTCGAATGGGATCGTGTATCTCCATGCAGGATTTAGATTTGAAAGTATTTTTCAATTTAATAGTTTGTTGATATTTAATTGTTTAGTTATATTTTGTTTTTCATTTTGTGGTCTAGTGATAATGACATAATCGGAAAATTTATTTCAGTTTAAATATTACTGCCGTGGATTTGATTTCACTTATTTGTATTCCGCTATTAATTAATCATATTATTATTACTTATACAGAACTCGTTCTAATCATATGTAATAATTAACATATTTTTTAAAAGTTTTTGATTTAAATTCATTTCTAATCATATGTAATAATTAACATATTTTTTAAAAGTTTTTGATTTAAATTCATTTGAATTTCACAAGAGCTCCACCGCGTGAAGTAAGTACGGGCGCGGCTATCTTACATTGAGTCGTAAAATTTTGTTTCAAATTCCGACACTCGGACTCGGCCGTTCGGCCCCTTTCTCGATCATTCGGGCGCACGAGTTTGGCCTGGCTTTTTCTAAGGTTCAGCGTAGTGCAAAGGGTTAAATAAAATGTTATTTCCGTTTAATCCCGTAGCCTACGCCTTATTTCACAATAACAGCGACTAGATTTTCTTTGCCCTCCGCGGAAAGACAAAAGAAAAGTGCAATTTATAGTTGCCGCGGGCCTAGATATTCTCCAATGACCGTATACGATCAACGATTAAATAAAATGTTATTTCCGTTTACAGAAAATTAAAGAAATACTTGTTTAGAAGATTCAGTTCGAGATCTTGATCACGAGTCTAACTCGTTGTTGTAGGGCAAGGGGTTAAAGGAAATTAAGGAAATACAGTCCGCGACAATAGAATAGCACACCTCGTAAAATTTGTTAATTCTTATTTATTAAAGTATAAAAATATAATTTTGAATATGTAGACAGGTACACATAAGTGTTGAACACCAAATAGCTGTAAGTTTCTATATACAAGGATGGTTCTTTTTATTTCATCTGCAAAAATGTATATATCTTGATAAACCGGTGCGACAAAACTATTGCAATTAATTAACATTTATGCATACATACGAAGAGAACTCAATATTTAATATTTTTTAGATCCTCCAGAGTTTTTTATAACCGAAATTATTCGCTTTGGAATCGACTTGAATAATTTTTTAATCCTTTTCTGCTTCATTCGTTCCCATTTCAGTGCAATGCACTCTTTTAATTCGTTTACGTTATTAAACTGTTTCCCTTTAGCATAAACTGCTCTAGCAAGGTCTCCCCAACAGTTCTCTATAATATTCAAGTCAGGGGAACGAGCTGGCCATTGCAAGACTTGAATATTTTCCGTCTCGAGAAATGCTTTCACAACCTTTGTGGTGGAAACCGCTGTATTATCCTGCTGGAATATGTGTTTTTCCCCGGAAATTCTGGTTACATGTGTGGTTATTTGTTCACGGATTAACATTAGATATTTCACGCTGTTCATTTTTCCACTGATAAAATTAATATCCGTCTTTCCATGGTAGCCGATACCGACCCTAACCATGACTCCTCCGCCACCCATCTGGTGACGGATCAAAAACATTTTTTCTTTACGTAAGTCGTGGTAATAATAACTCCACCCGTCAGGTCCATCAAGATTAAACTTCTTTTCGTCGGTGAACATGACTTTTCTCCACTTCTTCTTCCAGTGAGCATGTTGCTCTGCGAACTGCAGCCTTGCCTTCTTATGCGCTTCGGTTAGAGGCGGTTTTTTTTAAGCTTCCTTCGCTGCAGGTGCTTAGATCTTTGCAGGACACGTTGCACATTTCTGAAGTTTGTTTGTACGCCTGCTGCTTCAACAATCTGCCTGGTAGTCATTGGTGCATTCGATGCTGCCCTTAGAATAGCATGTTTCTCTCGTGCTGATAGTGCCGCAGGTCGTCCAGGACGTTTTGTATTACCGTATTTCTCGGGGTTTTTCAAATAATTCATGACAACCTTCCGGCTTCTATGAATTACTTTCGCAATCTTTGAAATAGAAACATTTTCTTTAGATAGTGTCATAATTGTTTTCATTTCACTATCTTAACTTCTTTCCACGACCCATTTTTTTAGAAGTTTTCCGCAATAATTCACCACACTATATATCAAATACTTAGCCACTTTCCTTTGCTCGTGTTCAACTGAGAAGTGAGAGTGTAGCATATGTGCTATTATTTTGTCGGATTACGTTTCCATGAAATCTACCAAAACAACGATTCTAAGAGTTTAGGGACAGTGTTTACGTGTTAAAGTCACTAAGATGGATATATAAGAAGTAACTCAAGAAGCATATGGATTGAACGCTCTCATTTCTGTTCTATTTTTAAAATACTACGAAATTTAGAAGGTGTGCTATTCTATTGTCGCGGACTGTACATGTTTAGATGATTATGGACGAGGCGGCGCCTTGTACGGTGAGAGTGCCACGGCGAACACAGCGGCGACACACTCGTATCGAAAGGGTTAAAGGAAAGTCTCATTTTTTTCAATAAACATCGTTAAAACAACTAGAGTTGCAGCGAGTCGTAAACGCGGCCGCTAAAAATTATTCTCGAGCACACTGCACATTTTTAGCGCGGTGGCTCGTGCGGCGGGAAGTGCTGCGGCGAAGAAGTCGTCCGTAGCGAAAGGGTTATAGTTAAGAAGTTAACAATAAATTAGTCGGCATCTCCACGGGCAAACGGCCCAAGTTTGTAGGATTGAAAAATCGGTCACAGACTGCAACACACGGCGATGTAAAAGTTGTTTCGAATAAAGTTGTCAAAGCTGACTTAAATTGTTTATTATATATCCTTCGGCTATGTCAACTAATTAGTTGAGGGCATGGCGAGCCACGTGCTACCTCACGCGATGCCGTTGTAACACAAGCTTCACGTTAGATACGCCACTCGTTCAGTATGTTTATCTCTCTCTAACTACCTACACTATTATGTCCGATGATGCGAACACCGGTGCGATGCTACCAAAACTTAGGTTGCTACAGTCTACACAACTAATGCCGTTTTGATAACGTCATACCCGTGTCCGCATCGTTTGGTTTCATCAGATACAATAACATTCTAAAAACACCGGTATTTCACTGGAATTCGAAATACCGATTCAGTTTCTGGTTTAGCGGAAACAGTGACGCGTGCAGAATACTTTCCAGAGAAGGCACGAGACATGTTTGACTGAACAATGAGGGCGAACAATGATTTGTAGCTTTCACTATATTCTATCTTGTCGTTCTTGTCATAAATGCACAAAACTCGTTGTCTATTTATTTTTAATGTATGACTGCCTGTCGAGTGTGCTGTGATACCAAACGACAATGCGGGTAATATACAGGGTGTCGCAGTTGAGGTTTCGTAAGCATTTATTCGTTAAACTATATATTAACTTATAATATTATATTAAAAGTGGTGGAAATGTCAGAAAGTCAGACTGGGAATGGAAAAAACCGAAAGTGTTTTGATGTTGAGAATGTTCGGGTTTGGTAGAGTCGCGTATGGTTTTAACCCTTTGAGCGCTATGAACCCATATATGGGTTCTCACACAACCATTCAATCTGGAGAAAAGAAATCTATGAACAGGTATATGTGACTGGTGCTTGTAAGCCTATATAGATATAAAAAAACAATAAGCGTTTAAATGTGCTTTTGTACAATCGTTTATCAGTATTGTTCATTAAATTTGTATGTGCATTCATTGTGTTTAGTTAACATATCGCTACCAAAGACTTTTGAGATTAAGTGCTGCTACTTTCTGGAAATTTGTTTTTTGCGTTTTAAAACTTCATTTTATTTATCCCTAAAATATCTAAGAATGAGCTTGATTACTCTAGTAAAAGTGGTAGTGACATGGGCTATGCACATGAAATTGAAACAGTTGAAATTAAAACATTTGAAAAAAAAAGGATGTGGAATTCGTCTTCGGATTCCGAGGAGCTCTATAAGAAGACCAAGATATTAAAAATAAGCAGTGACGCAAGCGGTAAATATCAACGCAATAGTTTGGATGTTAGAACAAACATGATCAAACCTTCTTTCGTAGCTTCGGAAACCGAAGAGTCAGTTCCATTGTATGAGCAAAGGAGAAAACGTCTGCGAATATTGAGTTCATATTTTGATGAGGATGAAGTTCTACAGGAAAATGTTAATTCGACATCTAATGATACGGCAGAAAACTTTTCATGGTCTAAGAAAAATTTTGTACCAAAATTATATAATTTTGATGAATCAAATTCGGGGATAAGGGTACACTTATCGAAAATATCCACTCCTTTGGGTGCGTTTAAGGTATTTTTCTCGGAAGAATTAATTACTGGTATCTGAAAAAAAACAAATAATTTCCATAAAAATCTAGCGTAAACTAAAATACATGTAGTTCATTCACGCGTAAATACCTGGACAGATACTTCACGTTCGGAAAAATATATCGAGAATGTTCGGGTTTGATGGAGTCGCGTAATGTCTTAGGAAATCTCGATTTTAGGAAACAAAAAGTGTGGTCTTTAGAAAGTTACAAATAATTGATTATCGGGTGTGTCAGGAAAAGCGATGGAAATGTCAAAAAGTCAGAATGGGAATGGAGAAGATCGTAATGGAGTAGGAGTAATAACTCAAAGTCGGAAACAATTGTAATTGTAAAATTCTGTCGCCCAGATGTGTTGTTTTCGGTTTCTCGACTTTCAGCGTTAAGATACATTTGGTAGTTTATGACGTTTGCGGTTGGCAGGTAGCCGGGTGAATTAACCTGGCGTCGGTCGCGCTCTTGTTTCTTCGCACGGAGCCTCCAAGGCACGCAACAGAGGTCCGATTGTAATACGAGACAATTTTTAAGAGTTTATCATTGCAGAGACTTCGTTCCTGGTTCTGTAGTAAAACTTGGATTTAACGTTGTCCGTGTAAAATGATTTAGACACTTCTTTTTATAGCGAGCACTTATTCGACCGTGCACTCAGTACAGAACGTAATCACTTAGGGCACTTGATTGGGTACGCGCGGATCGTGTCTTGCAGACGTTCGATGAAAGTTTCCTTAAATAAAAGTAAGTTCTTGGGCACGTGTAGAGGGTAAGTGATATTACAGAATTTCGCTAATGCGATGAACGTACCCTGTCGTGCCGGTTACTTTGATGCGGTAACCTCGTTATCTGGTACGTAACGCTGCTCGCCTAATTCGTCTTTTTAAATTACTTTCGTATGGCTCGCATGCGCCACGCCTTTCATCGATCAACATAGATATCCTGATTCAGGATCAGACGCGCGACATATGGGGAGATGAAACATACTTCCAGCGAGATCCCTATTGTTATTTTTGTTGTTAATACTGTCAAACAGTGTTCCCATTGGTTGTCCTACGTATTGAAATTTTCTTCGTTTTTAACACTAAACCCACCGAAAATTAAAATTTACGCAATGAGATCCCAATTGTTATTTCTGTTGTTAAAACTATTAAACAGTGTTCTCATTAGTTATCATACGTATTGAAATTTTTTTGTAATTTTCACATAGCAGTACGCAAGGTTTATGGTTGTTTTTAATACTAAACCTACCGAGTATTAAAATTTACTAGCGTACATAAAAATAAAAATCATAAAAATGACAAGATGTAATTCATTTAGAATTCCTGTGATTTTCATTACACTATATGAATAAATAAAGGAATCTATTGAATCGATTCCTACGAATTCTTTTAATATTTTTGGGAATTGCACTTAATTATATCACCATTTGTAAAATTTTCCATCAAAGGCCTTCTTCAAAATATGATAGTTAGCTCTTTCACCGACCCGCAAGTGCGACAAATGATATTTCGTTTATTAGAGAACCCTGTAGTTTGATTCAAACACGTCAGAAAGTAATGAAAGCAATCTAAAAATAGTCATCGATCATACGGATTTTCTATCCTGAAGGAGGATAAGAGTGTCCGACAGAATAGGAGAATACAGAATACTCTCAAGGGAGTGCCCACGAAAATGAAAGCGACGCGTTGCGTGACTTTTATTGGGTAGGAGTTAATAACTTTGGAGCTCTCGATCTTTTTGATAGACGATATAAATGTACACAACTTGAGCTATTAAAATTAGTTCTAGTTTAATACGAAAATACGAAACATTCGTAAAAATGTTTCTCTTTCAATAAATAGCAGATTTTTTATATTTGTGAGATACTTCGCTTTTTTACACTAAAACCATAAAAAAATTAGACACATAACATTTAACAAACCTCTTCGATAATATTTTAATATTCTATTAACCGTCTTAACCCCTTGCCCTACAACAACGAGTCAGGCTCGTGATCAAGATTTCGAACTGAATCTTCTGAACACGTATTTCCTCAATTTTCTTTAAAAGGAAATAACATTTTATTTAACACTAAGCCTCTCAATAATAGGACTCTCAATAATTGCAGTTAACAGAATGAAGCTTAAAAAACTACTTTTACATTGCTGTTGTATGCGAAGGTGTCACGTCGGTGATACCTTCTTCTCAGTGTACGGTATTGTCACTGAGCACCTTGGTTCGCGTAATAATTTACACGATGGTATTTGGTTGCGGGTTTTCTTTATTTTCACTTTGTACAGTGTCGCGATTTCTGTTCTGTTCGTGATGTCTGTATTTGTCTGTTTGCGATTTCTTGTTCGTGTTGTCTCTGAGTTCACTGTGTGATCTCTCTGTGTTATCTCTGTGTTATCTCTTTGGTATCTGTCGATTCTTGTCGCGTTCTGTCCGTCGTCACCTCGGTTTTGTCGTCATTGGTTGAGGGTAGTTTTTGGTGGAGGAATTTAGCGTTTTTTAATTGATTGTAGGAATGATGGAAAGAGCGTGCTTGTGGGGGTATATCTGAAGGAGTGGGAAATTGTTGGTGCTTGACGGAGTGTATCGGAAGGACTAGGAAATGGTGTCGATAAGGGATTAACGTGGTTTATTGCAGGGTTTGTCTGCTGGTCTTCACGTGCGTTGCATGTGGGTCTGTTCACGTGCGTCGGAGTCAAAATTGTCCGTGTTCGGCGCGGTCGTAAGTCGCGCCTTCTACCTGCCCTTTTATTGTATGTCTTTACAAATTTCTGAATGCGGGGTTAGGCACGGACAACCTTCGGTGTTGCCGTCGCAACAATTGCAGTTTGTAACGAAATTATTAGATAACATTACTGAACATGCATAAAGGATGTTCCTCGATGTTCCTCGATGTTCCTCATCTATTATTTTTAATTAAAGAATTAAAGGAGGACGAGTAAAGACTCGTCCTCACTTTGGTTACGTCGTTTCTAAAACCAGGATTAACAACACAAGATTTAGCATGATTAAAAATCGTAAAGAACGAAGAGTTCATGTTCCACAATTATTATTATACTATTGACTGAAATCAATTTAGCTGTTCAATTGTTCATACTTAATTTATCCTGTTTCTAAAGCTAGGTTTAACAAACCAAGGTTTATCAAGATTTAAAAAATTACAAAACGAGAAGTTCCTGTTCCTCGCCTATTATTACGACATTGAGTAACGCTAATTTAGCCTTTAAACATCTGTGGCACACTTCATTGTGCAAACTATGCAAATAATTAAATTTTTTAATTTTCAAAAAGTCTGATGACCGATGAATTTACTTAAAAGCATCCTCAGGGGTTGCAATAATCGGCCAATCAGTGACACGACGGCCTCGTTCACCTTTGAAATTCTCCAGAGACGTGTACCTTTTCTTTTCAGGTGAACGTAGCTGGTCTGAAGAAGTACAACTGCAACAACGGCAGCGAGTGCAGCGTACTATCGGGAGTATTCAATTGCACTCTTGGCCATTGTGCCAACTTCAGCGAGCTGATGCTCTGCCATCACAAAGCCGATGGCATCGTAGTCGACAGCGAGAAGGACAACATGAAGCTGAACGGTTTCTTCAGCTGCCAGAGCTCCAGATGCACGAAGATCAAGCATCCGTTCATGTGCGACCGTTATTGTCCGAAAATCTCTACGTCCGAAGCGAACGTGTTTCTCATGCAGGACGATAACGTTATCACCGCAAACTGCGAACGTGGATTAGCTTTGAATATGGCCAATGGAAATCTACCTGGAACTAGGCTGACCACACCCGTGAAGATTTGGGACAATAACAATGTCAGCATCGTTGCCAGTTGCATGGCCGTTAGCATGGAACATGGAACCGTGAGGTAAAAATTAGAAATTGACCACTACTTTCTTCCTTATCGCTTCGACTTCCATATGGACCGTTTATTTTGAAAGTTGTGTAAGTCCATTAAAAAAAAAA
>CM052093.1:5243936-5254750 GCA_028453745.1 Agapostemon virescens | reverse complement strand
GATATTGATTTTGCGTTCGTCGCGCAATTCGACTATTGCAATGCTTTTTGAAGAAGTAGACAATTTTTCACTTGGTAAAATTGTTTAATTGAAACCAATCAAACTTTTTAATTGGCACAGTGTTACATTGTTCATTAAGGAAATGTTTACACGACGAATCATATTTCACGATATTGATTTTGCGTTCGTCGCGCAATTCGACTATTGCAATGCTTTTTGAAGAAATAGACAATTTTTCACTTGCTACAAGGCTGACTAGCGGACCCTACCTTAGACGCTGGATACTGGAAGGCGGTTAAAAAATTAATTCTAAATTACATTACTGTATAGAGTCTAGTTAGTAAAAACATAATTTTTATTTATATAATTACTAACGTTTACTAAGTATTCTATTTTAAACGAAACAATGTCTAGTTTTAACGTGACAATAATATTCAGACACCTCGGAATGCAACAATTTGCGTGAGCTAATGTGATATTTAATGCGATTGTAATGTATGTTTACAAACATTACAGTCTGTGTAAATTGTCTCGAGCCTTAGAAAATCAGTTGTGTTTACATATTCACTAAGTTCACTGGTAATAATCGGACGTAAGAGAAACACTTTATATAACGTACGCCAACTTTTAATTTTTCACAATGCAAAAGGTGAATCGTAAAGGAAAATTGCAGTAATGCTTAAAATTAGTAAAAGTACAGTGTGAGATATTATTAAAAGATTTAAGTATGAAGACGGAACAGAATCTATTCCGCTAAGAGGCCAACCAAAAATGTTGGACACGCGAGATAAAAGAAAAATAATAGGAAAAATAAAGAAATATCCTACATTCGATGCACCAAAATTAGCTGCCGAATTATTAGAAGAGACTGGAAAGAAAGTGCACCCCCAAACAATACGCAAGCATTAAAAGAATGTGGTTATAATGGACGAGTTGCTCGGAAAAAACCGCATGCGAATGAAACTAATAGAAAGAAAATGTTAAACTTTGCGAGAGAATTTGTTTTAAAAGAAGACGCGTGGTGGAATGACGTTATTTTTAGCGATGAAAATAAATTCAACATTTTTGGATCGGATGGGCGTAGAATGTTGTGGCGAAAGAAAACTGAAGAATTAAAAATTAAAAATACGAAGCCGACTATAAAGCACGGAGGTGGAAATGTACTTGTATGGGGATGCATCTCAACATTTGGAACGGGTGAATTAATTTTTATTGATAACATAATTGACAAAAATGTATACCTGAACATTTTAAAAAATAATTTAAAAATGGAGATTTAAAATACATTTAAGTATTATCAAGATAATGACCCGAAGCATAAGGCACGTATCGTACAGGAATATTTGCTGTATAATTGTCAAAAATTATTACAACCACCACCTCAGTCCTCAAATCTGAATCCTATAGAGAATTTATGGGATGAACTAGACCGACGAATTAGAACAACTGCAATAACATCTAAAGAAATGTTAAAAGAACGACTTAAAGAGGAATGGAATAATATTAGTACAGAATATTTGAAAAAAATAATTTGCAATATGCCTCAACTATTAAAAGAGGTCATTCGTCAAGAAGGATATCCTACACGATAATGAATTACTTTTCGTTTGTAAAAATTAGTACAAAAACTATCAGTTTTTAAAAATGTCCGAATATTATTGTAACGTTAAAACCAGACATTGTTTTGTTTAAAATAGAATATTTAATAAACGGTAGTAATTATATAAATAACATTTATACTTTTATTAACTAGACATTATGAGGAATACAGGAATACAGAAATCGCGAAGAACACGAACATAAGACGAATACAGAAATCGCTAACAGTCCGAAGTTGAAAATAAAGAAAATCGCAACCAGTACAATCGTATAGTTATTAAGCAACCCAGGTGCTCAGCGACATTCCTTGTATTCCTTTTATTCCTTGTATATATTCCTTGTATCCCTTTTACTCCTTGTATTATCATGAAAATCGCAGGAATTCTAAATAAACTATATCTTGTCATTTTACAAAACAATGGAAGCTAGTCAATTTTAATTCTTGATTGGTTTATTGGTAATTTTCTGCCGACTGCCATAAGAGTTCGAACGGTGTGCGGCGTATCATGTACAGTTGTAACAACAGAACTGTAAACAGTGAAATATTTGCAGAAGTCGTTACATAAAGTCCATTCTGTTTTCCTTTTCGCAGGGCGGAGGATTGTGTGAATGGTACTTGGCTGAAGGAAATCCCCGTTCCAGAGCCGTACATCAACTTTACGAGTTTTCTAAATATATACGAGAAGAGTTTACAGTATCCCTTTGACGTTACGAACAACTACATGCCGGCTCAACGATCGCTCACGATCTACAATAGTTCTCGTCTCTACATCAACCTGGAAGGCTGCGTGAACACGCTCAAGGGAGAATGTAAAGATTTTCTTATTAGTCATGGTCGGGATGGCGACAACCAGACAGCACAGAGTAGATACCCCTGTTACTATAATAAGGTACGTGCATCTAATGGGAAAGAACTGTTTTATCTTTCAACCCTGAAACGTGTGCTTGTTTCCTTTTCAACCATTTTATCCTCCTTCGCACGGTAATCTGAATTTCTTAGAAGTTATATTCGCTGGCATTGACCGAGAATGCCACATAATGCATCTCCGCGTGGAATTTCTGTCCTTTCCGTTATTACATTATTATTAGACGGCGGATTTTTATAAACAGTTTTTATACCTATACGAGGTGATCAGAGGTGGTTCGTCCAAAACGGAAATGATTCTACTTAACATTAGAACTATCGAAACATATATACAATCCAGTGATATACATTGCTTTGTGATAATAACGAGACTACATCTATTCAAACTTCATTCAATTTTTAGTGTAACATGTGGTTCATTAAACAAGCACATCGGAAAATTATTAATTCAAACATTTTTATAACTTCAGTAATTGCGAAAGTAACAAAAGTAGGGGCCAGTCATTTTAACTGGTTTGGTGGATCTGGCGTTAAAGAAATAAATCGGTAGATATTGGCTTGTCGGAAAAATCATGACGTATGTCTTGTATATTTTTTAACAATTAATATATTAGAAAGATAGAAAGATAGAAAGCGCTGGAAACATATTTTACAATAAGCTTATGACTAAAGAATATATTTCCACCAAAACATTCAGACACTGATATTTGTATATGTTATATATATAGAACAAATAAAATAAAATATATTTATCTTGGAGAACAAATAAAGTCACGGTTACTGTGAAATAAATCATAGGGCAAGGGGTTAATATATTTTTTGTACTAAATTTCCTTGAGATCTAGAGAATTGAAAAGGGTTGAAGGAAAACTTTGTGTTACACATTCTAACACTTCACCGACCGGAAGCCTATTGACACGTTGATGGCACCGTTACATCGTTTAAGAACGGTTATCAATAAATTAACAGCATTGAACATTAACGCAGTACTGCCAAAAATAACCAGATTATAGTACGCGGTGAAAACTTTAAATTTTAGTAACTAACAATTTTGTTCAATAACGCTGATCATTTCTATAAATGAAACAAATGAAACTTGTTCGAAGCATGCAAAATTCGCGTGGCACTCAACGTGTTAATAGGTCTTTCAGTAATTGCCCCGTAACAAAATGAGGCATGAGAAACTACTTTTATATTGTAATTTGAAACGAAATTGTTAGATAACGTTACTTAGGAGGCCTTGTTAATTCGCAATAAAAATTGCTGTCGGCGTTGAGGGACCCATTAAAAACTTTTCAATGATAGATTATGAACTTAAAAGATTCTGAAATATTCGTCGGTCGGTAAAGTGCCAAGGTTTCAATTGTTGCTTCATTAACACGTTCTGTGCCACATCTACTATCGGTGGTGCACGATGACATATTTCTCTAACGCGCCAGAAAGATATATTTTGTAATAAGTTTATATCTGAAACATATACAGTGGCTCACGAAAGTATTCGCACACTCTTTAAATCTAAATAATTTTTTCAAAATTGAATCAAACGACTTGACTTTTCTGGAGCAACTAGAAGCATCGATTTACTAAATGATATGCAAAAATAATTTTAAAATGATTTTAATTGGTAGAAATTACGTGGGAAAGTAGAAAAGACATTTTTTAAAACATTTTTATTTCAACTCGTAATGAAAATTCTAAATATGCGTTTTTCGGAACTGTGTTAGTTATACGCATGCTGAAAATTTCAAATTTAATTTTGAATTTTCAAATTCAAAATAACACCCATACTTCGTTTGTTTCGTCCCTAAAGCGAGGTTTACTACAGCAAGGTTTAAGAAGATTTAGAAAAGTACAAAATGAAAGATAAGCATTCCTCATCTACATCTGTATCATTGTTTAAAGTGAATTTAGCTCTTCAATTGTCCACACTTAGTTTACTTTGATCCTATTGCCAGGTTTAACAAAGGAAGATTAAACAAAATTTAGAAAAGTACAAAATGAAAGGTATACGTTCCTCATCTATTATTTTTAGTTCTTTAATCGTCCCCACTTTGGTTACGTTGTTTCTAAAACTAGGATTAACAACGCAAGGTTTAGCAAGATTTAAAATAATACAAAATAAAGAGTTCATGTTCCCCATCTATTATTACATCATCGCTTGAAGTCAATTTAGCTGTTCAATCGTATTATAATCTATTATAATTTAATATAGTATTTATAATATATAATACTTCTGTGAGACACTGTATAACCCAGATCAAAAGAACGAGACATCATACAAAATGTATAGAACAAAGAAAATAAATTTTTAATAATAAGTAAATCTTCATTTACAAGTTAAATACGTTGTATGAAAAGTCGAGCGAAAATAGCTTGGCACGGAACGTGTTAATGGTTGATATTCTTTTATACAAAGCAGAATGATCAATCAATTGTGTAAGCTGGAACTGTTGATTATGAAATTATGTAGCCATAATAAGAATGCAAATGATACTAGTATTTCCGCAGAAGAACTAACATCATCCTTTGCAAAAATGAGTCGTGACTTTTCGACACTTGGAATAAACAAAATAAACCATTGGAATAAACAATCAGACTTTCGATCTTGAAACATATCACAGACTCAGTTATGAATAAAATTCATTAGCGGCACAAAAGTCTTTAAAAATGCAGTCTGTAGCATTTTAACAACGATAGCTCTCGAAAGTAGAGTACTCAAGCTTTAAAATGACTCCAGACTTGTTACTATCCGATTCTTTGCTACGAAATTATAACAATTTGTCGAAAAATCAGAGTGTTAAAATATTATTCAGATTCGTTGTTTGTTAACCTCGCGTTTAATTCGTTAATGTTTCACATGATAACATGTCACAGGCGTGATGACATGAATTTAATTATGAAATATGTACACAGCGAGTGAAACAATTTGAACATAAGATAATTTCTCGCAAGCGCACTTTAAATCAATTGCGAGCACGCTTCCTAGATTGACGTTTAGATTAGAATTTAATAATCTAATTTCGTGGATATTATACGTGTGTGCACGTCTAATGACGATTAATACGTCCACAATTAATTACAGGTCACTTCAACATTAAATTCATAACACGCTAGCGTATTATTTCACAGCGCATACATGTTGGGTTTATAATTATCCACGAAGCAAGTGGATACACACGCTATTTCAAATGCACTCATGACACGGTTGCACGTGAAACGCGAATCATAATTTACTATATGCACCATTGCACGATAATTTTATAGTAGAAATGAGAGGAATGTTTGTTCATTACTAGTTTTAGATAGTTCTAACAGTTCTGATTAGTTACGTCATCTCGGTCGCTACATATAGTATCTTCCAATACCATTATTTTTTATTGAAATTCAAATCCCTTCGGCTATTTGGACCGTTTATTTTGAAAGTGGTGTAAGTCCTTTTTTTTAAAAAAAAATGAGATATGACGTAATTTATACTTAATTTAGTGTAAACTTTTTGTTTATAACTAGTTAGTATTTAATATCTTAAAAAAATGCCTATGCTCTGTTCAATTTAAAATTGGCTGGTAAAAGAAATTGCGTAACCATTGATTATGAAAGTGGTGTAAGTTCAATTTCCATAGACAGAAGAAATTACATTACGGAAAAAGAATTTCCTGTACACATCACAGGATTATTATGACGTTATAAACCAATGTAGACAACATAATAAATTTATTTTACACGAAATGAAACGAGAGAATTTCGGTTCAACAAAAAATCTACAAAACGCAATTAAAAAACAGATAAGAGGAAACACTAATGGAGAAAAAGTAAATTGGTTGCAAATATGTTGGATGAGATTTTGCAAAAGTGCACCGTGTACTATTTTATATAAAACATCAATGGAGGACATAGAATTTAAGACTCCAAATTTATCACCTACATGTCGGGGAAGACCGTCAAAATTTGAAAAAATCGCCCTGGTACCTTTGTATCACGATGCCAGGCCTATTACATACGAAAAATATAAGGATATGCAGCAGCTATTACCTTATATACCTCCTGTGCATCATGAATATTTCAAAACACTGCCACATGAAGAGCATAAATAATTAATAATACCAATATTTTGTGTTGAGTTTAACAATATATAAATATAATTAACGTTCAAAATAAAAAATACTAATTCTATTTTATTTCTTGTTGTTATTTATAAACAAAATTGGATTAATATGAAATATATTTTAAGTGATATTTGTTATTTCAAAATTGAAATTAAATGATATTTACAATTGACTAATTATGAAAGTGGTGTAAGTCCATTTGCAGCCTGGAAGTATACAGGGTGTCCCACGCAACTGGAACAGGCTGTACCTACGTTATGCTCCATTACAATGTTTGTAAACATGAAGCGGCTGTTTCATTATTTAGGGCATAAGTATGTTAGTACTTTTATGTAGAACACAAGAAACTGCATCGATTGGTGCAGTCAAAAATATAGGTTTCTATTTAAAAAAAATATGCAGTTGCATTTTTCTGATGCACCGATGCACAAAAGTGCATAAAATTAGTTGCATATTATGCACCGTCTGATACCATTTAACTTCTACTTATAACATTTTCTTCTATTCTCAACCATTTAGGAGGTACAGCCTGTTCCAGTTGCGTGGGACACCCTGTATATTATTTTAGTTAAATTCGCCTAAAAGAAATTTATATAATCAAATTACATATTGATAAATTAGTACAAACATTCCCAGATTTCACATAATTAACCTATATTTTTTAATCGTCAGATCTGCTAACATTTAATTTTCTCGAAACAGAAGAAAATAGACTTGCACCACTTTCAAAATAAACGGTCTATTTGTTAAATTTTCAAAGATATTGTACACACGAGAATTGTTTAGTGTGAAAATGATACCAGTCGAAATAGTTAATCATTGTACAATGGAGAATTAATGATGTTGCATGGACTTGTGCAAGCTAAATTAAAATTAGATAGCAACTATTTTATTCAATGATGATCATTAAGATTTGTAGTTAAGCTAAACTAACAAATATTGACTTATACAAATTTTGAAATAAATGAACCTATTTCGTAAAAGTTATTATGTCAGTGATTATGAGGGTATTTTATAATTTTAACTATCTACTATTTATTACTACTATCTATTAATTATTGATATTATTAATGCGATACAGTTATGCATGCTGCTGAATAAGAATCAGCTACCGTGTCTGATCATGACCAACCATTTCTACTTCTTGCGAACGCTGGGATCCGCGAACTTTCAAATTCGATTTTCTCGACAGTACAATGTGGACAAATGAAAAATTGTATTTAACAATTTGACAACAAAATTAACAGCCTTCAAGTAGTATACATTTTTTTATTGTCCTGTAATAAAATGGCGACGTTCATACGTTCCGAGGATCACATTCGTCGTTGCATACTTTTTCATTTTCATGCGGGATTTAATATAACTGTTAAGACAAGATAGTCCAAAACAGATTCGACCGTTCACGGTTTACCTGCCGACACCCGTCGCCGAGCCGACGTCACCACCGACCGGGAAAACCCGCGCTCCCACTACCCCTAACGCTCGAAACAAAAAACGAAAATCCAACACCACCATTGGCCAATACTTGGTCACGAAAATAGTATATAAGCAGCAAATGTATCCCTACAAATTAGATTCGATTCGATTACACAGCTTGTACAGTACAGAAACGCAGAATAAATTTCAACTAAACCCTACAAGTCGATCGTCTCTCACGAGTTCAGAGTCGTTCAGTCCCACATCAGTGGGTGGTCCTTCTACGTCAATAGGCACCAAGTGCAATATTCAGAGGAGTCGTTCAGTACAGTGAGCGACGCCTCAACAATAACAGCACCAAAAAAGAAAATTTGAGATATTTCTGGACACGTATCGAAAGTCAACACGTGTCAACGTTCGTTCAGGAAGTTTGCTGCTGATGATTATGACCTCTCTGACAGACTGTGGAGGCATCTTAAATCACATGTTGCTTCACGGGCTCTGAATTTCGATAACGTGGCGATTGAAAATTTGCAGGAGAAGTGGCAAACTGTCCGTGATAATGATGCAGATTATATCGTTACGAATATAGGTTCAGACTATCGATATCCGTTTAGACATCGATATTAAACGTGAATTGATCCGAGTAACAACGTCATTATTAAAACGTTGTAACAAGAACAGAACAGAGTCAGAGATTAGACTTCGTTGTGACTGTATATGTCGCATATTCCCTCCTCTTGTAATAAATATTATTTTAGTATTAACAGTATTTTCGATAATGCCGCGATCGCAGGGCCGCCCACGTAACAATACAAGAGTTTAAAAAATAAAACTTGATTTTACTAACTCATTTCCATACAATAATATGCATTATCCTATTCAATGCTCAGTAGGTTCACTGTTAACACTTTACCGACTGGCGTTTGTTTCAGAATTTTTTAAGGTTCACAGTCCATGATTGAAAACTTTTCAACCGATCATTCGATTGAGAGATGACAGAACTCTTTATCGAAAATGCTGAAGGCATCTTCAGTAACGTTATCTAATAATTCAGTTACAAACTACAATGTAAAAGTAGTATTTTAAGCTTCATTCTGTGAACTGCAATTATTGAAAGTCCTATTAATAGCGACTTCTGGTCGGTAAAGTGTCCACAGGTTAAGCGCCACGCCGATTTTGCCTTATTTAGGTATTCACCGATGTTTATATATGTATATAAATTTATTAATAGTACGTAATTGGGTAAGGTTCATATCATATTTTATACCGTCAATCACCGGTGACTGTCGCGTTCCGGACGAAAATTTCAGTCACCGGTGACTGACGTGACGCTTAACGTGTTAAAGCTATTTGATGGCTCGATAAAAAAGGTGTTCACGATTCCATCCGTTTTGTAGAAACGGCCCACAGTGCGCCGGCATAATTTGTTTCTGACCCGTCGTTCGACCGGAATTGTTTCAGAACAACTCGTTCTTCGTGGTGGCACGTTTCGACCTGAACAAGACGCGAACGGAATTGCTGATAGCGGTGATCGTGCCATCCGGCCTGTTCGTGATGAGCCTAACGACCCTGGTGATCATAACGCGATCGGTACAGGTCGGTGACGACGCGAAGATGCGTTGCCGTTACTGCGTCGACAAGCAGCAGGTGGAAGGCGAGGACGAAGGGCTGGTCGAGGCAACGCCCTCCTCCTCTCAAGGTCACATGAACGAGAACGAGATCAAAAGTATGGAGCTTTAGCAGTCTAAGCCGCCCGGGACGAGCAACGTGCTTCGATACGAGAGGGTGCCATTGATCGACACCGACGAAGCTGAGGACTCGTTTTAAGGGGGGCATTCGGCCGACGCGACGTTCCGTTCCGTCTCGATTAAAATTACAGTGAATTTGATCGATGCCTGCCGAGCGAACGTTCGCGCGAACCTTCCACGCTGTTTTCATCACGACGACTATGACGATGACGACGGCGACGCACCGGAAATCGATGCAGAGATATCGAATGTCGAGTGTGGGCGGTGTTACCTCGGACGCGCCGGTAAATTGATCGAATGCTGTTTCAGCGACATCCTCTGCTTAACCCCTTGCCTTAAAATTACGTCTCAGAGACGTTATGGACTTCGGACGCCAAACATGATTATGTTCAACATTTCGTCGTTAATCGACACGCAGTTGCTCACGATAGCATCCGAACGCCGTTTGAAACAGTATATAGCTGCTTCAAATTCGACCGACCGATCTGAATTTGTAGAAATTAGCAGAGAAATTAAGAAAGGCACTTTTTAATACTTTTTTATTTGAGGACGTAAGGGAAATTTTATGTATCCGTTTCGTGGAGGTGTTGTCGGTTACAATCTTACTGGAAATTTTAGTCAAATGATGAGAGATTAGATATTCCAGCGATACAGTACCGATTCGATTCAGCAAACAACTTGTTTCGAATTTTTTGTTTTCGAGATTTTTGCCAATATGCTTGTGACATTTTTCTGATTGAAACGACGACAAACATGGACGCTTTAGATCACATTTACTTTTTTAATCGCCCGTTCGGTAGAATCTCTGTAACGTTTAACCCTTTGCACACGTAGTTATTTTAATTCGCAAATCTTATCTAAATCTTATCTTTTCTAAATACTGTAGCTGACATAATACTGCGTTTACGGAGCACTAATATCGACGATTTTACATTGTTTTACAAAAGTAACGAGAATGTGTTTGTTCAAACTTTGAACCATTTTTTAGTAATACATACCTAAAGAAATAAATCTATCGACTTATTCCTCGTAGATGCATCTTTACAATCTCAATAGTCGTAAATAAAGAATTAAATCTGT
>CM052093.1:5226954-5243926 GCA_028453745.1 Agapostemon virescens | reverse complement strand
TTTCTCATGCAACGGTTGAACTTTTAACAATTTAGAGAGCATAAACGAATTTAGTAATACGAAAACTGTTTGGAATTATGGTATGGCAATTTTTATTCGCAAATTAACATACTTCTTTCGACCTAGAACGTTAACATTTTATGTTATCTTTTTTGCATTCTACACCCGACATTAATTTTACATTGTTTTACAAAAGTAACGAGAATGTATTTGTTTAAATTTTCAGCCATTTTTTAGTAATACATACCTAAAGAAATAAATCTATCGATTCATTCCTCGTAGATGCATCTTTACAATTTCAATACTCGTAAATAAAGAATTAAATCTGCTTTCTCATGCAACGGTTGAACTTTTAACAATTTAGAGAGCATAAACGAATTTAGTAATACGAAAACTGTTTGGAATTATGGTATGGCAATTTTTATTCGCAAAGGGTTAAATTCGCTCTAAATATTGCAATTTGAAGCGATCTAAATACAAGGTTTCAGAACATTATCGTACTTCCTCGAAGGAAACGATTCCCGAAATCACTTCGAAGTAATTCTTTCTGTTGCGAAAATCTTCTCCCTAGCTGTGTTAAGAAATTATTAATGAAACTCATGGACCAATTACAGCGCGGCTACAGCAGAAGAATTTCGACCAATGTTTCGGTGAAGTATCCCGCTGAACATAATACTAGCCAAGGAAATACAACATTTGTATAACAACCTGTATAACACGATTCATAATACAAATTAATGAAAATTCATATTCCACTAATTATCTGGGATAATCAATATATTATCATTATTATTATTATTATTATTATTATTATTATTATTATTATTATTATTAATACATTACGTAAGAAATTAAGAAAGACACTTTTTAATACATTATTATTTGAGCCCGTAAGGAAAATTTAAAGTATACGTTTCGTAGAGGTGTGTTAGTTGGAAAATTTGAAATTTTATTCAAATGATGCGGGTTTAATATATTATTATTATTGATAATTATACTATATTCTAAATTCAAATATAGTAGATACAATTTGTCATCGTTTCAATCAGAAACGTGCCACGAATATGTTGCTCAAAGTTCTATACAAAAATAGTTAGAAGATTAAAAGATTCGATCGCGTTTTGTTGATTCGTTATTATTTTCTCTCCCGGTAAGAGATCGAAGAAGTAATGCGTGTACACGGTGTAAATGTTACTTCGATCTAGGATATTTTACACATATATCAAGGGATTACCGTAGATCATGGTTACAAATGATTCGCAGCTTCGTTTTGAACAGTTTTCGGTGAATACGTGCCTTAAGAGACACAGACGAGTTGCACTGGATGAGAAGTTACGATAAGAAGACTGATTTCTCGGTGACCATAGGCGTCTCTGATTGTCGAAATTTAACGACTAGCGGATATCCTATGCATTATTCGGTAATCGAGTTTGTCATCATGCACCTTCTGTAAGAACGCACAACAATTGTGTTCGAACGTAATACCCTAGTGATCATCGTACAGACCGTTTTGCTGGTATAAATGAAACACGCAGAAACGTTTCTTAGCTAATGTAGAAATGCTTACGAAGTCCGGTAAGTGTCGAGCGTAGAACGGAGATTTCGATAGATCTCGGATGGTCTTCCGGAAGAAAGAAAATGGCCACGTCGAGAGGTCAAAACATTCGAAACCGATTCCCACCGATGGGGCCAATGTAATTAGAAACGCGTCTATCAACGTTCCACTATTTTCACAATAAAATTCTAACACAAAATTTAATATATCTTCCCATTTTCGTATTTGATAAATACACTTCGTACGTTCTTAACCCTTTGCACTCCAAGCAATTTTAACTCCAAATTCGAGACATATTTTTTTATATAGAATAGTTACATTGTACAATAGTGCATATAAAAATTGTTACTATTATTGGGTACGCAAAACGGTTTCAATTTTTTATCGATTCTTTTAATGCTAACATAGTAACGTAATAGTTGGTTGAAGTAATAGTATGGCAATTTTTAGCGTCGCCTCAGAGGAGCCATTGGAGTGCTAAGGGTTAATTATTACGGAAACGAAGATTGAAAATTTCGAAAGGTGGATTTACAGAGTAGAGTAATCAAATTCATTGTACCGGATGGATATTTAGGTACGTACTTACATAGTTCGCATAATCACCGATGCCTTCAACTATTTTACCACTCTGTCGAAAAAAGAAAGAACAGACGACAAAGTTCGTTCGATGTAACAAAATCATCTTTTAAAAATCTCCATATTTTTCGTGTAAAGAGAATCCTAATGCTAAGCGAAACTGAGAAGACTTACTTTTAAATAAAATCGGATTCGAGCGCAACGCTAATCGAGAAGACAAGGTATGAGTTGAATTTTTACAGTTACACAAATTTTTCAGAAGATATACAATTTCTTACAAATGAAAACATGTATTCTACGAGTATTTTTTACATTACGCGTGTACTTTTCGTAACGCGACAGAGAAAACACGTGAAAGAACTGGCGCGAAGGTAGCGCCGATTTGAGAGCAACATCAAAAGATAATTTACTCGTTGGTTGTAAACAACGCGTTGTTTATACGTGCGGAGAACGCTGTCGCGATGCTTTCGATGTACAAAATAGATTAGATACATTGTTACTATTATAATGAAATACATTTATGGTAAGCATTTAATGAAAACCGATCTCCCGTAGGATGATCCCGAGTTTCGACCGTCAACGAACACACGTTTGTCATGTTTCACATCATGCGAATTTCACTTGTCGTGAAGTGCGGTTGTCGACTATAGTAACTGTAGCTTAAGAACTATACAGAGCGTCCCAAAAGTATTTAAGTTCCTTGAAGAAGAAGAAGATTCCTTGGATTATTCTAAAACACTTTTTCCTTTGCGGAAATGTCGTATGCCGTTTGGTTTTCGAGTTATTAACAAAAAAGCGGACCAATCAACGGGCGACTAAAGCGAACAGGTTCCAGCGCGGCGACAGATCTCTCTGAGCGAAGCGTTGCAATTGGTCCGGCCGAAGTTCGCTCGCCGTAGCCGCGCTCCGATTGGTCCGTATTTTTCGTTCATAACTCGAAAACGGAGCGTCCAATTGCAAATTCGCAAAAGAAAAAGTTTATTAGAATAACCCTAGGAATCTCCACTTCCGAAGAACTCGAATATTTTTGGGACACCCTGTATATACATGTATAGCACTGTTTATGGTATCTATATTTGATCGAGCCCTATGACTGCCTACATATAGAAGTGTTTGTTACGTAATGACTAGTAAACTTACAAAATTCATTTATATAAAGATGCGGAGAGAGGGAGAGAGAGAGAGAGAGAGAGAGAGAGAGAGAGAGAGAGAGAGAGAAGGAGAATGAAGTAAAAATATTAACAGATATCAATGAAATTAACAGAGTAACGATTTTAAAGAATCAAAACAAATATGAATTTCTACGAGTATCTGAAATTTAAAAAAAAACAGAATAGATACTTCTCTTTATATGACAATTAGAAAATACATACATATATATTATTATAATATAATTAATATATATATTATATTAAAGATAATAATACATATTATATATATTATAAGAGAAGATATATATATATAATTTATATTAATATTTATAATATAATTATAATTATATTATATTATTATATTAATTATTATATATATATTATATTATTATATAATTAATTATATATATATTATATTATATAATATATTATTATAATATATAATAAAATAATAAAATTATATTAATAATAAAATTATATTATATAATATATATAATATATATATATATATATATATCAATAAATGGAAATCAATAAATAATTAGAAATGAAAATATTGGCAAGCATTAATGAAACGAGCACAGTATCATTTTGATGGTTCGAAACTTTCCTTTAAACTTTGATCATCGTCTTCAGTTCTTTTGAAAAGGAGAATTATTTACAATTGAGGTGACTGCTCCAATTTCAATGACCTTGAAGTATGTTGGCAAGATTATTCAGAGATTTGAGGTTTTATATAGTACTTACTGTCGAGGCTTTAGGGTGTAAATCGTGCCCTTGTGAAATTATTTTCGCAACGTTTCGCAAGCTCAGGGGGTTGAAAGACACAATGATAATGGTATGGTGGTGTTCCACTTAATATAGTGGAGGTTGCGAATGTTCCGGTTCATTGCTTATCAATCGAAAGACTTTTTAATTGGTCAGCTGAGCAAATGAAAAAACAGGTCACTATTCTGACCAACTTTTTCCTATACACATTACCGCCGCTCGGCCTTGGTCTTTTAGATATTCGCAAAACGCTATTCGGACGACTACAGCAAACTCCTTCCTTTCTCAATCAACGAATTCGTCCTTCCACCCCTCTCCCTGTGTTCTCTCCCAATAAATCTCATTAAAACCTAACTGGGACCTGACAGTTACAAACATCTTTGAAACCAAGTCGAGCACGTGTACAGGAATCGGTTGTTAGAGTAACACCTCGAATAACATATTAACCCTTTGCACTCGAAGTTGTTTTAATTCCAAAATCAAGGCATTCCTTTTGACCCAAAATATTTTCATTGTAGACGATTTATTTCCGTTTACGCATCCAGAGATTATTATTGTTATTTCCTCTTACAGCAGTTAAAAATTATTTTAAATAATAGCGTGACAATTTTTAATGATGCCTCAGAATGCTAAGGGTTGAAAGCCCGCCAAAATCGAATTTTGGTTAGATCTGAGTTAGATTTCTTAGGGAGGAGATGCAGAAAGAGGAATGAAGCTCTAAAGAATGAATATTCATATTGCTAATATCTATTCTTTAAAAAATTAATTATCTAGAGATTGTTATTTCCTCTTACAGCAATTACATATTTGTCAATTTCTCAGATACAAACAAAGCGATGTAAAAATTGTTTTAAATAATAGCGTGACAATTTTTAATGGTGCCTCAGAGTGCTAAGGGTTGAAAGCTCGTCAAGATCGAATTTTGGTTAGGTCTGAGTTAGATTTCTTAGGGAGGAGATGCAGAAAGAGGGATGAAGCTCTAAAGAATGAATACTCGTATTGCTAATATTTATTCTTTAAAAAATTAATATTTATCCTTTATGCTTATATTAATTCCTAATGTAAAGGCAGTGTTTGTTGAAATCCTCGTAACGGGTTAACTTGCAAATATTTCGTAAACGAACCTTGACAATATATTTCAAGGTCACTAAAATCAGAGAGGTCGCCACTATCGTAAATAATTATTTGACAGCTTTAAAATATATTTTGATAGACGGAATAATTAAAAATGTGACCAATGAAAAGTTCTTACTATTATTCTGTTTCGTTCGAGACACGAGTATTTCTTGTACGATTGCTTGGTTGTGGAAGTTGAAGAGACGCAAATTGGATGTAAATATAGAATGTAAATTAACTAAGTTAAGAGATGAAAGCCTTACTATGAATATGTGTATGCGCGTTATAATTGACATCGGCAAGTATATGCTTCGAGCAATGTAACGACAATTAAATGATAAATCCAAAGTTAGTAAATACGAATGGGTGCAGTAATGTTCGGTGCTCAACTTAGTAACGGAACATCTCTGTGCCAAATTCTATAGTATAGAAACATTCAAGCAGGTCGTTGTAATCGAATGAAATAATCCTAGATGGTTGATGTAAGCTAATGTAAAAAGTAGTATGACATTTTTCTACACGCGTCGAACAAAACCCAAAACGAGTCGTATCCTCTTGGCGATCGCCTGTCGAATTCATTCTACCTTACATTATTTCTTTGCTAATCGGAGATAAAACAAATGCGTATGTCAAGTTACGAATTAAAATTTCTTTACTGTTATTTATAAATATTTATGAATTCCAAATTGTTCAATTTAAAACGCATTAAATCAGAATCTGTAAATTTCTCTGAAAATTTCATAATCGACGCTTCTATTAACAGTATACTGTACGGTTATTAGATCAGTATTTTTTAAATTGATTTTGCATTCTCTACAAATTATTCGCATAAAAATTTTAATATTATCGGCATTTGAAAATTTTATTGCAAAAACCAGTTTCGAATTCGTTAAATATAATTGTTGGTTGAATTCTGGAGATTAAATTCTTTAATTTTCATATGTACTTTTGCTTTATCTTCTTTCTTCGCAGGTAGAATAAATATTAGGAGTAAGAAAAGTTTGTAATTTATCATGCTGTATGTGCATTCTTCCGCTTATGCTAATAATCGATCGATTGGAATCATTGTCGACGAACTTATATTTTCGAATGGTGTAACGCTTTCGCTGCGGAATCGTACGAACCAGGACTTCGTTGTTTTGATGGTTCAAGAAAAACAGAAATCTTCTTGTAATATTATACACGGGAAAATGCATGTTGCAATAAGGGCCAAACAAATAAATATACAGATTTATAAATAGTACAGAATCTAAAGAAGATAATTTTTGAAAGTATTTGAATTGAACAGCGAAGGGGTTAAGTGAACTGCGAACGCGCAGTATCAGAACCAAATTTACTCTATGTGTCCACTTGAGAATTCAGTAATTCACCGTAAATTTTATAATGTCAGGTGAAATGTTCTCGAAAAGTTGTATGTGTCGAGAATGAATTATAAATTTATATCCACTTATACTACGTGTCCATTTGAAACTAAATTCCGGCGAAGAATCTTCGTAAGAATGGAAGTGATAGCTGATATAGAGAACGGCAGTGTTGAACAACAATAATAAACTAATATCCTTAGGTGGAGTAGTTTCATATAAAAATCAGTAATTGTACGAATGAATGTGTATTTAAGTTGTACGTTAACATAACTGTTCATGTTATTTGTCATCTGAATATGTTTCTAAGAATATCTATGTGTACCAATTAACATTACCTACACGTGTCGTTTATAATAAAATAATTGTTTAACAAACCGGTGTTTTCCGTCATGTTTTTCATCATTAACAAAAATCACGTTTCTATTTGTTTTACGAGGAAAGAAAATTCTATCGCATCTATAGTTTGATAGCGATTTAAACATTTAAATGTATTTCTCAAAAAGTGTTTTATAAAAATATGAAAAGTGGAATTAATTTATATTTTTCAATGTATTTCAGGTCCTCTGTTTCGATAGGATAAAAAGCATTTCATAAAAATTGACCCCTAAATTTTTCGAAATTTAATTCTAATATCTTTAAATTTTTATTTAAGAAGATCTTTCATTATACAGAAATATTATTTAGAAAGTTTACCCCTGGATTTTTCGAAATTTAATTTCTACATTGGAGAGCTTAATACTGTCGTTTTTATTATATCTTTATATTTTTATTTAAGAAGACCTTTCATTATATAAAAATATTATTTAGAAAGTTAACCCCTGTATTTTTCGAAATTTAATTTCTACCTTGGAGAGCTTAATTATTGAATCGTTAATCTAATAAATAGAATAAACTGGTAATCAGAGTCCTTTTTAATATAAACTTTTAATATAAATCAACACGAAGAACAAGACGCAGAGAACATATTAAATAACCGAGAAATCACCGGGGAGATGTGTGAACAAAAGAATACATATATCATAATGTACAGTGTGAAGATTTAGTATGCAGTAATATCTGCAATAAAGAAGACATTATGCAAGCAATTATTTAGAAAGTTAAGCCCTGTATTTTTCGAACTTAATTTCTACCTTGGGAAGCTTAATACTGTTGTTTTTATTGCATCTTTAAATTTTTATTTAAGAAGACCTTTTATTATGCAAGAAATTACTTAGAAAATTTACCTCTAAATTTTTCTAAATTCATTCTACATCTCTATAAATATTTCTTTGTACTTTTTCACGCTACACATTTAAAAGTTTTCAGTGTTAAAACCATTTATGTATGATTCCAGCTTCGATAAATCAAATTACACATCTATCCATGGCGATTAGCATCGTTCGTGATGAATTTCATTTCACTGTTGACATCGGAGCAAATGTATAAATAAAATTCTCTTTCTCCGTGCTAATGTATTCGAGTCACGTATATTTTTGCAAGATCGCAGATCAAATATTTAACACGATCTAATGGTAATTTCATAAACGAGGTTAGTCTCTATTATCGCGAATCGTCATTTTCGCGAAGAAATATTCTCGTAAAACGTACGTGGTGAAAATTAACTTATAAAAATATCAACCAAAGATCTTCGCGATTCATTCATCTAAATATTTTCCAGAACGAAATACCGTAACCGTGCAAATCCTAGTTTCGTAGTAGAATAATAATGACGGGCGTTGCGTGTCTTTCTGTAGTTTGTGTCGAGGACACGACTTAAAGAAGCTACGATACGCAAAATAGAGTAGGGCGATAGGAAGTTATGATATATCGTGAGTTGTATATTCGGTTTTGTAAATAATTGTAAAGTGAATTGCAATTATGAATGCTATGCGTTATGGTAATTGACTAGAAACGAAATAATCTTCATCTGCTATCAAAAAAAGATTAAATCGATACAGGGTATTAAATTAATAATATATATACAAGAATATAGTAAAACGTACAAAATTATAGCAAAATATAACATAATATACCAGAATATATAAATTGCTGAAAATTCTGCGTTGCTATACTTCACAGTACATAACCTACTATTGGTTAACACTGGAACTACCAGACGTCTCAAAATCATTTGTTACTGATTTTTCCATTCAGCTATTATTATAATTAGAAGAATGTTTCCATGAAAACTTTTCATACGAACTTCATTGTCGAAGCACAGACTAACGTCAAAATTGTAAGAAATCTTAATAAATGCAATTTATAATACAATCATTACTATAAAACAGTGGTTTTTAGTCTACTTTAGAGCTCGATAGTTCCAATGTTAATTAAAATAATATTTGAAATTACGTTAATATAAATTCCTGTAATTTATGATCACGATTAAGGCAGTATTAAATCTTCGAAAATAAATAATTTTCACAATTGTTAATAACGTAATGAAAAGAAATATTTTCTTTTATCGGTATCACAATACATACATATCGTATCTAGAGTTTTCATAGTCAACAATCTTCTCTTATATTTAACTATATTTAATTAATTTCATATATTTGTCACATTTGTTTCTTCATTATTCATTTGTATATATTTCTCTTTTTACCTGTTTACTTTGTGAATTTATATATTTCTATTGTTCACATAGTTGCTTGGACAGTTGCTCCAGTATTATGAAACGATAGGCAGATAAGTGCCATCTAAAACATTCACCAACCGACAAGTAAACTTTCCATCCCTTTTTTTTTCTATTCTTAGCGAAAACTATGCTGTTTATATATTGCGACACTTCCGGTTATTAATCAAGTTTATTCGCTAACAGGGTAGTAAAGTAGAAGGTAATCAAAATTGAATTTCATCAACAGTCATCAATCTTGAAAGTAGGTCGAGATCGAATACGTTCGCATTCACAAGTATGAATCAATATGCATGTGTACAACAATTCCCATGAACTCGCGTCGGTGACTCAGTTATAGTACACGCTTTCGCCTCTTGTTATCCGTAGAACAATGTAGAGTTCGCGACACGAATTTCGTCAGCGTTTTTTGTAGGAAAAAGGACGCTTGCATTAGATAAAGTACAAAGCTCTATTAACCTTATACGAAGGGTTGAAACCATCAGATCGATACACTAATGTAATCAAGACCTTGATATCGTCCACACACATAGCTACGCCCAGGTGATCGCTTAAAAAAGAATTGCTCTTTTCCACGTCGGAAAGTCTTTGTAGATACGAATTCGATGAAAACGTAATTTTCGCATTATTTAAAATTCGATTAAAAGCACACTATTGCGATCGTATCTATCAGAATGCTGAAATTCTGAATTATGTTTAGTATTCGAGTGTAAATTGTTACTGAAATATAGAATATTTACACACAAACTTTTAGTTACGAGATATTTTTATTTATGAAAGCGTTACGAGAAGAAATTCAGGAGAATAAGCTAATTTCGTTTTTATTTTCAATAAAATATTTATTCACTATAAGAAAATCGTCTTTCATTTTCATAAAAACAAAAACGAAATTACTTTTGGCACAACCTAATATAATTTATAATTTAACGAATAATTAATTCAGGCAGTTAAGGTTTGGAAAACAGTTAGACAAATAATAATATCAACACTAGAACTACCGAACAATAAATCATTGCTTTGTAATAATAACAAGACTGCATCTACTCAAACTTCATTCAATTTTTATTGTAACATGTGGTTCATTAACACTTTGACTGCCATGTCACCCATATATGGGTGACGGAATCATTTGTACGGTTTATAAATAAATTTTTACGTTAACATATTCAATTGTATCACAGTTAATGATTATACAGACAGTGCAGGAAGGTAGAAAGAGCAGTACAAGGCATACATTTTATTTTTTCAATTTTTATTTCAGTCAATATCTCGTTTCGATTTTATATTAGGTAAATCGGAAAGTTCCGTCCGTTTTTTTCCAAAAAGTATAGCTTTATTCATGAAAGAAAATGAAAAAGTACGTTAATCAAAATATTGTCCATCGTTAGCGATGACTTTTTCCCATCTTTCGGGCAGCAAGCGAATTCCGCGTCGAAAGAATGATTCATCTTTGGAGGTTATCCAGGCGGAGATCCATTTTTCGAGATCTTCGTACGAATTAAATCGTTCTTCAGCAAGTGCGTGTGCCATCGACCGAAACAAGTGGTAGTCAGATGGGGCACAGTCTGGTGAATAAGCCGCATGTGGTAGCACTTCCCAGCGAAGTGCTTCTATCGTTTCCTTGACAATTTTTGAGACGTGAGGCCGAGCATTGTCATGCAGCAAAATCATCTTACGCTGTCTCATTTCGATGGACTCAAACGGATAATTTGTTGTCGGTAGAGATCTCCTGTGACTGTTTGACCAGTTTTTAGCAGTTCATAGTATACCACACCTTCCTGATTCCACCAAATGCAGAGTAAAGCCTTTTTTCCGTGGATATTCCGCTTTGGCGTCGATGTTGAGGGTTGGCCAGGATCACAAATGGTTTTTCGACGTTTAGGATTGTCAAAATAAATCCATTTTTCATCCCCAGTGATGAGACGATGGAGAAACCCCTTTCTTTGTTGCCTAGCAAGCAAAATTTCGCAGATGGTTTTCCACCTTTCAATGTCTCTTGGCTTGAGTTCATATGGGACCCACTTTCCTTCCTTGTAGACCTTCCCTAAGGCTCTTAAACGGTCGGAAATGACAGATTGAGCACAATTTAACGCTTCTGCAATTTGTTTTTGCGTTTGACATGGATCTTCATCCACCAACGTCTGCAATTCTTCGTCTTCGAATACTCGTGGCCGTCCAGAACGCTCTTTGTCCTCCAAAGAAAAATCACCATTTTTAATACATCGAAACCACTCTCTACATGTTTTATCGGAAACAGTATTATCGCCATAAACGTCTACAATCATTCGATGAGCTTCAGCTGCCGTTTTCTTCCAATTGAAACAAAAGACTAACACTTCGCGCAAATGACGCTTATTCGGCTCAAATTCCGACATCTTCAATGTAGAAAAAAACGAAGTTATTGATGCATACGTAAATTGTTGTGTACTGAGTTTTATTAACAGATGTTCAAACTAAAAAGTTAGCCTTACTTCAGAGGTTATAGTTACCCACAGTTCGAGCTACGGCTACTCGACGCTAGATGGACAGAATTTTCCGATTGACCTAATAGAAATTTCGTGGCTGCTAGTTTGGCAGCCAAAGTTTTAGAGAAGTACATCGGAAAATTACTAATGAAAACATTTTTATAACTTGATTAACTGCGAATGAGATAAGTGGGGACCAGTAATTTTGACTGGTTTGGTAGTTCAAGTGTCAAATAGCGCATACATAAACAAAATTTTAAACAATATTAACGTGAAAATAAATATGTCTTAACATATTAAATATTAAACGACGTAACGATTAATAAGAACATTCCCTCGTAGATTATATTACATCTAATTGCGTTCAGAAATAATTCGTAATACTTAGTTTACGGAAAAGTTATTAATTATCGTGCAGAAGTCTTTGTAACTTCTCGAATTAATTACGATGCTATTGGAAGGAAAAAGCTTTCTTTCAGAATACTTTTTAAGAATAATTATATACCTCAAATCATTTCCACCTCCTACCCTGCTTCGCCTTCTTCGTTCCGCAATTCATTTAACCACGGTAGCAAAGGGTCTTTCATTTTATCGAGATACAGAGAAAGTTTCTAAACCAATTCTTAATCATTGTTACAGTTATTGCACGGGCAGAGTAGCATGGATTTATAACTATGAAATATTTTTCCAGCTAACGAAACATGAAGAACTCCGCAATTTACGGTATAATCATTCTCTCAGCATTACACATGCATTCTAACTTGTCTAAGTTAGAGACTTACTTTAACCGACTTATCTTGAATTAATTACAACTAACAAGGGAACATATTCAAATGCGAAAATCCGATTTTGATGAAACTTATGGGAGTTTATAGCTCTATTGTTTAAACAAAAAACTTTTGTTAAAATTTTCTTGCACGACTGCATTTTCTATTGAAAACACACAATTTAAAAAAGAAATTCAAATTTTTTCGACCTCTGGTTACCGAGATATCTCAAAAATACCCCAACTGTGAGGGCTGTTTTCACCCCTTCAAAGTGGATGGTTGTCGATAAAAAAAACATGTGTCAAATATTTTTCAAAGAACTATAAGCTCCAATAAGTTTCATGAAAATCGGATTTTTGCATCTGAATATGTTCTCGTGTAAGACTGCTAAACATTTTCTCAAACTTCCACCTCAAGCAATATCTGAAAAAATCTGATTAAATTCTTAAGGGGGGAATACACTTTATAAGATGAAAGTTTTTGATTTTTTTGGTTTGAAATTGAGTTCAGTATGTGTCTAGAATACGTGTATAAAGTTACGGAGCAAAATTTTATGTATTTTGGGAGATACAGCTAGCCGAACAGGTAAGCGTCAGGTGCAAGTGGCGCAAAGCTGAAGCGAAAGGTAAGTTAGATAATTTTAATCATCCTAGTCCACTTCACCCAGATGTCCTTAAACATTTAAAACCGATATATGAAGAACTTTCAAAGGAGTATTTATTAACCAGGTATCTAGGTGGACACACACAGAATTGCAATGAAAGTTTCAATTCAACGGTTTGGCGCCTAAATCCAAAGCATCTAAATTCCGGAGCAAAAATTATCGAAACCTCCGCCTTTATCGCGGCTGGCATTTTTAACGAGGGCTACTCAGCTATATTAAAAATAATGAATGTATTAAATATTAATATCGTTCAACAATGCAAATTCTTTACCGATATGTATGACGCGCAGCGCATAAGACAAAGCAGCACAAAAGTGGCACGAATCTCTCGTAGGATGCAGCAAATCGAGCAAAATGAATTTTTTGAAGCCACAGAAGACTTACTATATGGCCCTGGTATAGCAGATTAGTTTCCTCCAGAAGTAAGTGTTCAATAACTACTACTCTAACAGTCGAAAAACTTTAAACGCGTGTTTCTCAATATCATATTTCTGAATCTTGTGTACACGATACAGAACGATCTATGTATTGGACCAATTGAGCTCCTAAGGCGATTTTTCGTTAGGTAATGATAAAATGTCGTCGATGAACTAAAAAAATTCCTAAATAGATGTATTTTTTCCTTTCAATTTACATTATAAAGTCGAAATTTTTAGCGAAAAATCGTAACTTTTTCAATAAAGCTCAAAATTTTTGCATTTTTGTACTTTTTGTTGGAATTTTTTTAGTTCATCGACGAGATAATTTGATAAGGATTAAAAAAAACTTTTGTTTTCCTGTTTCGTGGCGCGGAGCTGTGAAGATTTATAAATATTGCGAAAAAAATACATTAATCATTAAAATAGAAAATTTTTTGTATTGATTCGCTTTGTAGTTATTGAGAAAAAAATTCCTAGAAATCACTATTTTTTAAGCGCTCTAAAGTGTATTCCCCCCTCAAGAGATGATAGAAAGGTGAAGTACATTCAAATGGTTACTAAGTGTGCCACCGTTATAAATAATAATTATCTACTTTTTCAATGAGTTAGTAATACAAATTTATTATATTCAATATCCTTTTCTGCCTCAAAATCTTTTATTTGCAATCTACTTAACATATTCGTAAAAATTTAAATCATATTATTTAGAAATTAAACGATTCTAGCGTAAATTTATGAGAAGTTGAGGTTGAAGAATGAAAAAATAAGGATAAATTGGTTTATATTAACGGTAATAGCCTGCAAGTAATGAAAATAATAACGATAGTGCCTTCGAATGGCATGTTATTCGATACCGTTGTCTGTATGCGTAGAATATGCAGTTGTGCCGCGCGATACGGTACGAAACAGACGTATAAATATGTGGTAAATATGTATGCAGAATAAATAACTTTCATTCAGCGAGCAAATATTACCATACCAATCAGACTATCGTTGCAAGTCAAATAGAAGGATTCACATACAGGAAACAACGGTGATCGATCGAAGGCGCGACATCTTCAAATACTGCGAATTTGAATGGAATAGAATGCATGAGAACGAACGAAAAGGAACCACAAGGGACAAATTGTATTATTGATGGGCTATGGTTGAATGCACCCGGTAACATAAATGGAAATCACGCAATTACGGTTCTTTAATCGATAACGGAAACGGATGAATCGTTGGCGATGAGTTCGTTGAACTGACACGAGTGAATGCAACGTAGGCACTTGGAGTCGCGTAAATTTTGTTAAGTGTGCGCCATTTGTTTTATTAACTTTCTGGCTAGCAAACGAATTACTTGTGTTAATTAGACGTTCCGTCCAGACCATTAGAATAAAGTCTATTTTTACTTATTTGTTATTAATTTGACGTTGCTCGACATTTAAAAACTAGAATTTCAATGCATAACATCGTATGAAGTAACATTTTTACGAAAATCTTCGGGAATATAATGACTACTACAAATTAGGGGTGCAATCGTTGTATTGATTCGTATCTCCGAGGTGGATAATATTTTCAATAACGATGACCGCAAATCCAGTGGTAAAATTCGTTGTATATACAGACAATATTCGTATAAAAATTGATACGATCAGGTTTTCATAATGTACAGAATGATAATATTAGATTCTGTTGTATAATAACTCAAGTTACAAGGTTTGATCATCCTCAAGCATTTGAGAAATTCATTTGGAAATTTGTATTCCCACTTTTATCGTTAGAAATATTAAAAAGTTTACAAAGTAAATATTAAATAAAGTATTAATAAATATTAGAAAACTTGTTATTTCTTCTTCGTTGAAAAGACAAAACTATTCATTGTTTTGTTCGTGTCTTTATTAATTATCTTGTGTACCACAATTTGCTATTATATAGATGCAATAACTATGTTCAATGAATGTTCAAATAATTCATTGAACAATCATATTCACGACTTTCATGGAATTATTTCTAGGCTAGCATTTTTAAAAAAATATACAGAATTTTCAAATTGAAATATTTCTGATAATGATATACAGTCGCTTCGCCGATTATGTTTCGTCTATAATACGGTTGTTTTAATATGAATTAACCTACTTCGGAAAGGCCATTCAGAAATGTTGATAATCGATAATAGAGTGAACTCGTTATTCTGATCGAACGTAAATCAGTAATAACGGAACCTCGTTAATATTATAATAGAATTTACAGTAACATAATATCCGATGGACTAAACGTTCGCACAAATTCGAAACTTGTGTAACATTTATCGGAACAGCTGGACATTAATCGAGACATTACACGTTGTTAAAAAAGAAAACTACTTTACTAGCAGAAGAGAATTCCCACTTACCTTTAGCTGCTCCTGTCGCTTATAAGCATGAAGCATCAGTTGTTTGCGTTCATCTTCCGACATCAATGGTTCACGCGCTGGTCTACCTCCTCCTCTTTTCTGCAACTTCACGATAATTCGCGTCTTTTCGTTCCTTCCCACATAGTCTTTAATTTTCTTGCCCGGTAGCATTTCTCTTCCTGAAAACCACAGTTGAGCCAGCTGTACGTCGATCACCTGCAACCGCAAATGTCTTTTTCAGGGGTTTTGACCTCACAAACTTGAAAAATTCGATTCTCCTATGCTGTGATCGTACAGAAATCGATTTTCTATGGGTCATTCCACGCTAAGCGGATCACTTTTGTACATCAAGTCAGGGATTTTGTTTAAATTGAAATATGTTATAGTCTATGCGAAAATAGGGGGGGTTTAAGTCATTATTCTTCTATTTTCGAAATTCTTTAAAAGATACAGAACTTCAAACTTTGCGGTTTTTACAAAACGACCTTCGGAAAAAAATTTTTTATCTCCGTTATTATTAACCACAGAAACTTTTTTTTTTAGTTTTAATCGTAAAAGGCGGCTCTTTTTAACTAATATTTTAGTTTATTCGTATTGTCATTTTTATAACGAAAAAATGTTTAAAATAATTTTATTTTGCAAATTTAACTAAATGCTCACATTTAAAAAAAATCGAAAAAATATGTCCATATTCTGTATTTCTTTGCCTTCCGATTCCAATTGTAAAAAAGGTGGACACTTTAAAATTAAAGTCAGGCCAGCCAATTGAAGGTCGCGGCGTCCAGCAATTCAGTCAAGTAAGCCGCGGCGCGCAGCGATTCTTAGCCCGTGCGATTGCTCTCACCTGGCGATCTTAGTAAATCCGATATTTTTTGTACTATGAACTATACTAAATATATTGTGTATGTCTCGAAGATAAACATATATATGGCTTATCTGTGTTCTAATTCACTTTCCTGGCGTTATTTATATTTTTATAATATTATTTGCCCACTCTCTGTCAATGATACTTTCTATGCAATAATTCAATTTAAATTTGTTGATTTGTTCCTTTGCAAATTATATACAAAAAGAAAGTGTCATCGTTCGATGGAAACCACGAGAAGGTGGCGGGTCTCATCCATCAGGAAGGGTAA
>CM052093.1:5212700-5226854 GCA_028453745.1 Agapostemon virescens | reverse complement strand
CTCGTGGTTTCCATCGAACGATGGAAACCACGAGAAGGTGGCGGGTCTCATCCATCAGGAAGGGTAAAGGAGAGAAGGGATATAGAAGCATGGATGTGGTTATTACGAACATGAGTACATAGATATTACAACTCGTTCAGATAAAACGATTTTTGGTAATTTTGTTGAATTGGTGTCGAACTCAATTCGATAAAATTATCGAAAATCGTATCGTCTGTACGAGCTGTTGTTAGACCACGTTGCAGTGCGTTTCATCTATAATACATCACTGGAAAGTATTATCGCGGAAATTTGAGACTCAGAAATTGGCAGAAAACTATGGTAGCTTCTAGTGCCTTTAATAGTTTTGGACTTTTGAAAACGATTTTCTAAAAACAACGAATGATGTTTCTGTTCTTCACTGGTAACAAAACTGAATGTAATATTATGAATAATACTTACGACCCAATCAAATAATTGTTTCGCTTTAGTAATCTGGTTATCATACGGTCTTTGTAAACTGGCATGTGCAGCGAGTCGTTTAACTGTTCCACCAATTCCATCACAGGGACTTTTACCGTGAGCAGTTGCAAAAAAGTGCTATTCTGCATTCACACCAAAATAGCTATTATGATGCATAAGATTTATAAAATTTTTCTTATTTTTATATTGGACAGCAACATCATCCCAAAAATATGTTACTTTTTTAATACTATTCTGGAAAAGTATATTAATATGAGCAATTAACCGTTGTTGAAACAAATGTACTGCTGCTGTATTATGATTTATATCTTCGGAAATTATTACAAAGCTATATTTTGGCATATAGGATTATCGCATGTATATATTATACCATAACAAAACATATTGAAAATTCAAAGAACCCTATTAAAACGTTTCCAATCTCCTCTCTTATCATTCACGTATTTAAAAATGGGCCTTTAGAGTAACAAAACATGAATAACTATCATAAAGACATCAAACAATTAGCACACAACTGAATCATGTAAATGTTTATATTTCAGACATCAGTAATCTCTTTTCTTCAATTACAACAATGTGTAACATAATTAGTATAGTTCATAGTACAAAACATATCGGATTTACTAAGATCGTCAGGTGGGAGCAATCGCACGGGCTAAGAATCGCTGCGCGCCGCGGCTTTTTTGACTGAATTGCTGGACGCCGCGACCTTCAATTGGCTGTCCTGACTTTAATTTTAAAGTGTCCACCTTTTTTACAATCGGAATCGAAAGGCAAAGAAATACAGAATATGGACATATTTTTTCGATTGTTTTTAAATGTGAGCATTTAGTTAAATTTGCAAAATAAAATTATTTTAATCATTTTTTCGTTATAAAAATGACAATACGAATAAACTAAAATACTAGTTAAAAAGAGCCGTCTTTTACGATTAAAACTAAAAAAAAAAGTTTCTGTGGTTAATAATAACGGAGATAAAAAATTTTTTTCCGAAGGTCGTTTTGTAAAAACCGCAAAGTTTGAAGTTCTGTATCTTTTAAAGAATTTCGAAAATAGAAGAATAATGACTTAAACCCCCCCTATTCTCGCATAGACTATAACATATTTCAATTTAAACAAAATCCCTGACTTGATGTACAAAAGTGATCCGCTTGGCGTGGAATGACCCCAATACCAATGCGTCTAGACATTATACCTCTAAAGTTTCAAACAAGAGTTGCAAGCATTTCTGTAGATGCAGCTAATGAAATGATAGCGCAGTTTTCTTACAAGTCTGCTTCTCTAAAATGTCTTTTTACAATTGGTTGAAAACATTATTCGACAGATCAAATTGAAGGTTTATCTGTATACCAGAATTTGTCGTATGATCTATAGTAGGTAGTAGGCTGTATGTTTTTTATTTCACCAGCAGTAATTCTAGAAATTTTTTAAATCTTCAGTAAATGTTATCGAGAACATTTTGTGCTGTATCGAATTCTATGTTTAAATTTAAGTACAGACTGTGGAGGGAATAATTATTATCGATTACCTCAAGCGACGCCTGAGTGCCACTAAGGTCCTCGGTGTTTTCAAATTCCTGAAGGATCACATCATGGGGCGGAAGTCCCATTGGATAAACAATGGTTACGGCACCCCTCAAAATATCCAAAGCTTCTTGAACGGTTTTCTGCACCACCACTTTATCTTGCTGGACCAATTTCTATATTTAACATACAAATGCAACCTTAGAAGTGCGTCGAAACTGTTATTTAGTAGACTGCGAATTTTAATCATCTATTGCAAACATGAGTGGCTGTAATTTGTCACAAGATAAGAATTGGAAGAATTGAATTTCGTCAATGTATTACTTTCGGCCTTGTAAAATTATTGAAGAAAGGGAAACGTTTTTATGTGTAATTTTCTTTGCAACTAAAGTTATTACGACATATTCATCACCAAAAATTTTTATAGATAAGATAATTTATATCTTTTATACTGCTACGTCTATTTCAATGCATAAATATTAACTACAAATTGAAAGCTTTCTTTTGTTATAGAACCGTAAAATCTCTTAGTAAATAATAATTTAATATTGTAGTAAGTTTCGTTGTGGATGAATGATGCCGAATGAATTTACAAAGACCTTTTTATTATAATTTCAGTACCTCATTTATTCAGGATATGAAACTTCAATTAATGTATATTACAACTATATCTGTTGCATAAACAATTCAGATGAAGCATAAAACGAAACATCTTGCCGTACCATTTTCTTTGTAACTAAAGTTATTACGACATCTTCATTAATAAAAATGTTACAGAAGAGAAAAGACAATTCATATCTCTTATACTGCTACATCTACTTCAATGTTTAAGTAGTAATTACCTAACGAACAACATTCGCTTTCGTCGAAAAAGAAGGACATAATATTTATATTTATTAATCTGTATTTAAAATCTTCAATAAAAGTCTGACTTGTTATAATATGGCTTAAGAGATTAAGTGACTTCCACGTCTTCTAAAAAATACAGAATAGTTTTATTTCGTATAAAGATTCGCAGTATGTTTATTAGAAGACACTTTATAGAAGCAAGGATATTTATTCTCAACCGGACACATGAGAAATTACCTTGGAAACCATAGCTCTTGCGTCTTCGATCGTTTTGCTCAAGACCTCCCGCATCTTTGCATTAGGCTGTTTGCCGTTCCTGCGGCCTGAAACACGAAAACCCTCTGAGTCGAGCAATTAACGCGACGATTACACGCCCATTCGAAGCAACAAAAATCCCGGTGAGCCAATTCCACGACAGCATTGTACACTCCATTTCCGATAAGTTGCATTTGCATCCACGGCGAATGGACCAGCATAAAACACGCTGGCAACCTGTCTACGGCTCGTTCGAGACTAGGCTCTCTCCTTAATATGGTTTCACGTACCGATAACGTCCTTGTTAAAAGTCCATCCGCCCATCGGTACAAACTTCTCGCCCCACTGGTCCTTGAGCTTCAGATCTTCTACCTGCTCGTCTGTAAGGCCCATCATGTTAGGGGGCAGCATAGTGCCATGCTTCGCTAGCTCCTCGATTTCTATTTTGTACGGAACGTAAATGCATCGGTTAACGTTAAACTTCGGTAATGTTTTATCCTACAGGGTGAACATTATTTACCACTTACAAGGGAACATATTCAGATGTTTAGATGGTTCAAATGAGTCAGAAAAAAAACAAATTCTTAATATTGGGTTGTTTGGAAAGTAATTTCGTTTTTTCCCGACATAGGATTTAATTGTATTTTTTTGCACCCAACTTCACACTTAAGCCGCATAATCATTATATGTTTTAAGAGCTGATATAGCAAGGCTTGTGTGTGAAAAAGTCCAATTGATTCTACGCAGTAGTTTTTGGTTGGCGCCCTTTTAAATATGGAGAACAATAAGCAGTATTTTCGTCATATTTTACTTTTCTACTATAGAAAAGATAAAAATGATGTTTAAGCCAGAAAGACATTAACCGATGTGTATGGAGAAGGTGTGTTGACAGTACGCCAGTGCCAGAACTGGTTTGCAAAATTTCGATCCGGCAATTTGATGTCGAAGATGCACCACGTTTTGGAAGGCCGGTTGAAGCTGATAAAGACACGATAAAGGCATTAGTTAATGCAAACCGGCGAATAACAACACGTGAGATCGGCAAGGAGTTAAATTGATCAAATTCAACTGTTTATGACCACTTGAAAGGCCTGGGTTTAACCTCGAAACTCGATATATGGATTCCCCATGTTCTCACGGAGAGAAATTTGTGTCGTCGCGTTGACGTCGAGATCATGGAGCAAAAGATATGAACCGGCTCAAAGCATTTCCAAAGCCAATATCCATCAGAAAAGGGTGATGCTGTCTGTTTGGTGGGATTTTAAAGGAATCGTTTTTTTTTGAGCTTTTACCGGATAACACAACAATTAATTCGGAAGTCTACTGTCATCGGCTGGACAAACTGAATAATGCAATTCAACAGAAAAGGCCAGAAATAATCAACAGAAAAGGTGTAGTGTTCTACCAAGATAATGCGAGACCTCATACGAGTTAGCTCATTCGCCAAAAGCTTTTACAGCTTGAATGGGATACAGTGGCACACCCACCATATTCTCCAGATCTGGCACCTTCGGATTATTATTTGTTCCGGTCACTGCAAAATTTTTTAGACGGTAAAACCTTCACTTCAAATGAGGAGTTCAAAAACCACCTCAATCAGTTTTTTGCCAGCAAAGACCAAAAATTCTATGGGCGTGGAATCATGCTACTACCAGAAAGATGGTAAAAGGTATTGGACCAGAATGGCCAATATATAATTTAATAAAATATTTGTTCGTTATACGAAAATTGTCTTTCATTTTCACAAAAATAACGAAATTACTTTCCGAACAATATATTGTTTAAACAAAAAACTTTTGTTGAAATTCTCTCACGCGACTACATTTCCCATTGAAAAACACACAATTTAAAAAGAAATTCAAATTTTTTCGACCTCTGGTTTCCGAGATATCTCAAAAAATATGGGTTTCACCCCCAATTTTGAGGGCTGTTTTCATCCCTTCAAAGTGGATGGTTGCCGATAAAAAAGAAACACATGTCGAATATTTTTCAAAGAACTATAAGCGCCCATAAGTTTCATCAAACTCGGATTTTCGCATCTGAATATGTCCCCGTGTTAGAGCATCCCCTTTATCTACGACGACGAAAAAGAATTAAACCCTCTGCACTCGAACGGTGATTCTCAGGCATCACTGAAAAAAGCTGCAGCACTGTTTAACAATTTGACTGCCGTGTCACCCATATATGGGTGACAGAATTGTTTGTCCATGTTTAAAAATAAATTTGTACATTAATATATTCGTTATACTAAATTTAGTTGAGATCTGGAGAATAGAAGAAGTGTTCTGCAATTGTTGCTTCGTTAAATAAATTGCTTTGATTTTGTGGGATTTTTGAGATTGTTGGTTGGGCAGTTAAAATGTTAAAATAATCTTTACATCGCTATGCTTGAGTTAAAGAAATTTGTAAAAATTTAATCGTTGCAAGGACGAGTAATAGTAAACAAATTTCGTGTGCATAGATGCAATATATCGTATAGAATGAAAATATTCTAGGTCAGAGAAAATCCCTTGGGATTGGAGTTAAAACAGCTTCGAGTGCAAAGGATTAACTCTTGTGCGAATGCTCAGACACCCACTTTTAACTTGTTTAAAAAATTGCTTTGTTAACTTATACAGCATCTATTTCATTTTAGATAGTGCAAAAGATTTTTATATCGATACTTAAGTATCAAAGTATGTTGAATGTTCTTATTGACAAATAGCAAAATTATTATAAATTTGTTTCCATTGAATAATTACTGTGAGCAACAAATTTCTGTCAAGGGCATATTTTTCTAGATTTCAAGATCATCGATATACTTCGAAATGGAACTGCTTCTTTTCATTGTCATGGCATAATCACTGAGATAAAAGTTAATTCAGTGATCTTCATTTGATGCTGAGAATGAAAAATTCTAGGTTCACTCACACAGTAACTCGATTATGTGTTTTAATAAACACTTAGGGATCTACGACGTTATTTCTCGTTACAAAAATATTATATACGTAAATGTTAATAAACACCACTACATTTATTATGGAATACAATTAAATACTTTTATCTTTTATTTCTTTCTAATACTTTTCCTGATGCATTTTGAAGAACGGCGCTGGAAAACTGATAACGTGAACGATTTGCATTAATCTATGGAATATTGTCTAATAAATATGTTGAATATTATACAGTACAATGTAAAATAAAGATTGCAATATTATAAGGTGATGTAATATAAAATATGTCAGTTTTATAATGGAACGTATGCGCACGTAATTTATCGATGACGATAATATTATTATAATAATATTAAATATAATTGGTACCTCCAATTAGTGTCATATTGAACACATACGATAGTTAGCTGCATTGGTGCATAGTCTTGCACCCAGATTTCTTATTACGCACGATTATTGATAGACGTAGTCCAGTCTTCTTCGAGATAATCGTTAATGGATTTCTCTCGTAAATATTCTACCTAGAAACCCATGTAATCCCTAGGGTGCCAAGGGATTTATTGGGAACTGTGATATTTCGATAAAACTCAGGATGGGTCAGTGTGTGTATAATTCATTACCTGACTAAGGGTTATAACTACCCTTTGCCGAGGATAGAACATTTTTTCTCCATTAGCAGATACACTCGTTTCTGAATTTTCACTTCCTGTGACTCGAGCCTTTTATCTTTTGTAAAAATCGTTTATACAATTTTTTATATGGTTTGTAGCGACAAATTTTGCAAACGTGAGCTGCACGTAAGAAAAACGTGTAGAATAGTTGATAATTTTTATACATTTCTTGATTCGTATTCATAACTGTAACAGTCCCCGCTATTTTTTTTCTAATGGTCTCTGGTTATTCAATGCACATTGGTTGAAACTTATATACAATTTTATATAATTTTACACAATACCGTAACAAAACAGTGGAGTTTCTTTTCAGTTTTAATTCAACTTTGGAATGACCAAAAAATAATCTAAAGATTTATTGTACTTTCTTAGTCATAAAAAAAACAATTAAATAAAATTGACTGTAAAAGTTCATCAAATATCTTCTATAATTTTACACAAACTGACAAAGCAACACAATCAGAGAGTGGAATTTCCCCCAAGCTGTAATTCATTCTTGGAAAGGTCACACATAATCTAAGAACATATTGAAATTTCCTAACCATAAATAAGAAGACAATCAAATAAAACTGGCTCATAACGCATAAGTTGATCAAATATCCTCTATATAATTCTACACACACCGACAACCACAACAAGGCTGTAGAATTTCCTTCGAGCCATAATTCAGCCTTGGGAAGGTCAGAAAATAGCCCAAGGACATATTAACATTTCTTAGTCATAAATACAAAGACAATCAAATAAAACTGGCACATAACGCATAAGTTGATCAAATATCCTCTATAATTCTACGCACACCGACAACCACAACAAGGCTGTAGAATTTCCTTCGAGCTATAATTCAGCCTTGGGAAGGTCAGAAAATAGTCCAAGGACATATTGAAATGTCTTGGTCATAAAGAAAAAAGCAAGCAAATCAAGTTGACTACATAAATCCATCAAATATCCTCTATAATTCTACACAAACTAACACGACGTCACAGTGAAATTTCCTTCGAGCTATAATTCAGCCTTGGAAAGGTCAGAAACTAGTTCGATGCCACATAGAAATTTCTCGATCGTGAAAAAGAAAAACGAACAATCGACTGCTGTTGAATAACGAAAAATGAAAAACTAAAGAGAGAGGGGGAGAGAGAGAGAGAGAGAGAGAGAGAGAGAGAGAGAGAGAGAGAGAACATCGTCCAGATTACTTCTGCTCCGTGCGGCATTAAAACCTGCGTCATTAGTGTAATAGTACAATCCGAAAATAAATGAAAGGATACATAATTTGTTATCGACGATGAAATCATTGGCATTCAAAAAGCCTGCGGGTAACGTTCGATAAAATCGAGAATGGTTCGGCTCCGGACAAGCAGAAAACGGTAATAATGCGTTGCACGCCGTTACCTCGAGACAACACATGCCACTTAACTTACGTCCGCGCTCCTTGTAAATAAAGTGCAACTTTCCAGACAACCCGGCGTTTCTTTGCACGCTATTAGATGTCATCTTTCCGAAGTACTTTCTCAACTGGCCGAACACGGAGGGGTAGGATCATTACCATAACATATTCTGGAAATCTTCAGCCGGCCGTTGTAAATAATAGTAATGTCGTATATAACGTCCTCAACCATTGCGTCCACATGTGTGTCGTGTAGAAACTGGCTCTCCTCGCCTTTCTTCACGTGCAGCCGGACCATTTTCTTGGAAACTTGTAACAAAGCGATGCCGTAAAACCGACGAGCTTTTATTAGACCGCGACATTTCGCTTTTCGCGATGACACAAGTTGCGTTTGAGCGAGTTTGACCGAAATCGTACACAAAGTTAATACATCTATGGTGAATTATGAAGAAACAAAATCTACGGAGTTAGATTTAGTATATTACAAATCTATGAAGAAAATAAATCTATGAAGGTAACTAGTGTTTGTTAAAGATCGAATTTTTAGTTGTTTACCATTGGACACTAAAATAATATATTTTATTTTCTACGTTTATAACGAATCGAAGATCAAATTTTTATTTATTTATCATTAAATACTAAACGAATCTATTTTATTTTCTATTTTTATAACGAATTATTAAAAACAGAAGTTAAAATTTTACGAAGGTAACAGAGTAATATTGTTCGGTAAAGTTCGAAGTGTTACTTATTTATCATTGAACACTAAAAGAATCTATTTTCTTCTTTATTTTTATAACGAATTATTAGAAACAGAAGATAAAATAAATTTACGAAGGTAACAGAGTAATGTTGTTCATTGAAAATTAAATTAAACTAAATTAAATTAAAATCGTTATTATGTCGCGGAAAACTACTTCTAGCAAAACAAAAGTTTATCGAAAAATTCGACAATACAAATTCGATTCATGGACCTCGCAGACTTATTCCGTGCATTCGGGGTTTCATAGTTTTAAATTTATGATCACAGCCGAGGTTATCTTGAATTGTTATACAAAACCAGTGATAATTTTAAGCTGATTAAAAGTAATCGACTTGCTAGTAATTTTTTAAATTAATAAACTATTTTTAGTCTGTAAATTAATAATTGTATTAATAAATCAATTAAATGTTTTCATATCAGAAATTATTTATCGGAGCGAGTTAAATTGTATTATTTTTAATTACACGTTTAAATAAATTTTTGTTTTATAAATTTCTCCTTGGAACGTAGCTGTTTTAAAGAACTTATTTGTTTAATGCTTGAGAAAGATGCGCAGAAGATAAATTATACACATTTTAGAAATAAAACTTTCAACTTCAATCCTTGAAGCAACATAATTAAAACAGAAAATTATTTTACTTTTACTCACGATTATGGAAAAGTTTGGAAGAATGACATTTTGCGAAAACGTTACAAACAGAATAACAAACATTTCTACAGGTATAATGCACTTCTAAAATTACAAAATATTTTCAGTCTCTGTGTATAATTCTTATCTTGCAGAGTAACGGAATTTAATTATATATTTCTTCATGATTTTAGAAACAAAACCAAAGATATACTTTCTTCAAACACCTTTGAATTAAAATTTTACATAACAAACATTTAAGTCAGATTTAATGGACAAAATTACTATTTCATAGAAGAATATTTTAGAATCCGTCAGAACATTATAAAAGAAAAATTACATTCGTTATATATTTTCTATAAAACTTATATAATTGACAATAATTAAAATAATTTAAATAATTTAAACTCCCTTGTTCTATACACGTTGTTAACATAATTTTCCACCTATTCAATTGCATTGGAAAAAATAAACAACAAGCAAAATAAATAAACAAATCTCAACAGCCTGTTTATTCGAAATAATAAGTGATGAAATAGGTTACCTTTCGATACAGGTGTACACGTTACAGAACTTAATGATCTCGGTTGATCAAATGATCTACAAGCCGGTCCCAGGAGGTCTGACACTCGGAAAGCTTTAATGCCACTAGTTTCGTATTAAAGAAAAAGTTATACTATATTTTAAGAAGATCGAAAATACCGAACACGTGGTGGTAACGATAAGCAAGCTTCTTTCAAGATCGACGCGTATTTTCAACGAACCGATCGCGAAATGACAAGTTCACCGCAATGAAAACTGAAGTTAGCGTCCGGTAACGAATTCCTGGCAACTGGAGATATCGATTAAACAAATTGAAACGTGCTAAGCTTCTTATTCGCCTAAGAATCTGTGCGATAACGAAGCTTTTCGATGAAGGTGTAATTAAATGGACCAAATCCAAGGATGTAGAAAATAAAACAATGTCGTTTAATGAGTATATAATTGTGTTTCATTATTGTATAATATACATATTTACATTCTAGTGAAACACGGATTACAAGAATAAAGACGATCATATATCGTTACAAATAACGAAGAAACCATTCGTACGCGCTCGTTCTCGCATCATTCACTTTCGTACATTTCCATTTCATCCATTCTCGTGTTCCTACTGGCGTTTTTTGGACACAAAAATATCATATATTTCTTTCATAGAATTACTTTATGTCAGCGATAATAATAATAATAATTATAATAATTATAATGGTAATAATAATAATTAAATATTCTTTACGTAACGTTCTTGTAGAATAAAAATCTATACATTTATATCGTAATTCCATAATTTCTGCTAACTGTAAGTGACTAGTATTATGTTAAAATACATTTATAATTCGATTCGATGAGGTGTATTATTCTTCAGGTCGTTTCCTGTAATCCGGGGTCCGAACGTGAGTGTGGTCCCTATAAATGTGTGTACGTATGTATGTATGTGTGTGTGTGTGTGCGTATGGCGCGCGTATGCGTGTGTAAATGTGTATAATCGCGGGTAACATGCGCGAACGTATCTCGAACGAGACAACGATCGTTCTAAATGCTCGACTGGCCGAGAACGAGACTGAGAAAATAAAAACGAATAAAACGGAAGGAACCACGAATAGCAAATCCCTTCGAATCAACGACTCGATCAACGTTCACAATATTTCTGTCTCAGGCAGACGACGATTAACAATAGACTCTCTATGACAGCTTTTTTTTTCAACGCTTTAACATCGTTACGAGTGACAATTACTTAATTAAAAGAGTCCTGCCGGTCCTCGTGCCGGTCGGACTCGAAGACTTACACGTTTACTCAAAATCCTTTCGCATTGCTCGATTAATCGTGTTAATTACGTGTTTCGGGGCTCGGGAGTGGGATGGGGGGGGGGGGGGAGGTAAAATGGGTAGAGTATCGTAGGGGATTAATCACGACGATAAAACCACCGTGGATGCAGTTGAATACGTTTGTTTATCGTCGTGATTCGTTATAAATTACACACGTGTACGTGCAGAGTATGTCCTACGCGCTACGATACATTACGCGCTCGCCTAAGTCGTGTGGTTACATTTACAAAATAAAATCACTTCTAAAATAACCATCCTCGATGACGATACACGACGGGCGCACGATACGATACGTTAGAAAAGTTGGCATTTGGTCCGAAAGAAACATAGAAAATATCGGGGCTCTTACGTGCTAACCAGTGAATACATATTGTGTAAGACTTGCTCGCTCTCTTTCTTCTTATCTTGTCGGTGTTTTGGTGAGAATCGCAAGCGACGCGGAATATACACAGAATTGTGTGACTTTCGGCGATCACGATCGAAAAATATTCATTATATATATAATAATATAATATATATATATATATATATATAATATGTCTTCGTCTCTCGCGCCCCGCCGTACGATTATGCAGATACAAGTGTAGCCTTTCATGTATCAACAAAACACGGGAACAACTCTGTTCCAGAGTTCTCGCTGGTTGGAATATATCGGAGTAACGATAACATCGGACTACTTGCAAAAATAAAGCGTTACTCTACGTATACGGAGAACATATATTAGCCTTTCTTGCCTCTTTTCGTTTCGCCATTACGGTCTTCTCCTGCCTTTCTTCATGTGTATTCTTTTGCAAGATTCGCGATCATTGGACGGCAAGATCCTTGGACATATGAAGCTTCACACAGAGAATTCTCATTTATTTTATTATCTATGCTAACGATTAATTGTTTCCCATTTCTTTCATAGCGACTCGACATCTACGTTAAACATCTCAAGCTTCCACGGAAATTGCTTGACATCGATTAAAGCTCAATAATAATTTCATCTCGGCGACGAGAACGACATCGTCGAATTAGAGGAGTTCACCGTTCGATCCAGACTTCGTGCTTGCTTATTCCTCGTTTATGGTCGGCGCAGCTTGTCGCAGCTCGATTCTGTGCTCTTGATGTTGATCCTGCGTGTCCGGATCCTGCAGCGTCGTGTAAGGACCGTGCAACGGCGAACGTTGCACGGTAGCTTCGTCTCAGACTTTGCTTTCAGGACCATCGGTGGTGTGCTTGAAGGAGTTGCGGATTTTGCTTAGGTGAAGCGCTGCGAGGTGGCCGTAACTCTTGTTGTACCATTCTGGAGTGCGTCCTCTGCAACAGGGAAAATTAAATTTGTTAAATAACCTGTACGTTTCGTAGTCTGTTCTTTTTCCAAGATAGTTAATGTCATTGATTATTGTACTCTTGGGATGCGAGTCTAAAGTAACGGGACCGAGGTAGACTTTAAGACTTCAACGATCATCATACAAGGTGTAGATAATTATTTAAATACACTACAAATTTTATGCACTCATGACAAGAATATTCCGCTACATTAAATTTTTTTGAAATTTACAAAAAGAGAAACGAATATGCTCCATGGATAATAATGGATATTGTTGTTGGTAATAGTTGCTATTAGTCATTAGCAATGGCGCCTCTGAGGCGACATTAAAAATTGGCATACTATTATTAAAAATAACTTTTACATCGTTGTGTTTGCAATTAAAAAATCGGTAAAAATTGAAATGTTGCAGATATGATTACTAATAATCAACTTGCTGCTAAGGAAATTACCTCTCAACAGATATCTCGATTTTAGAGAATTAGAATTTCTCGGAGTGCAAAGGGTAATTATTAAGTAATAATTAACTTTACTTTAATCTATACAATATCATAAGACACACACGACATGTTTGAGACATCTTTGTATGTGATAAAGATTAAAAAATATGTATATTACTTCTTACACGTCTGCTTTGATCGATCGATTTAGACATTTTTTATTTAGTACAAAAATATGCAGTCTAATTTAGTTTATATTTCACTGCTTCAGTGAAAATTCGCCGATTTCCCACGTAAGATAATATTTTGTATTTCTTAGCATACTTAGTACTCCAATGGCTCCTCTGAGGCGACATTAAAAATTCGCAGAATATTAATAGTAACAAATTTGATATGCACGAAAGGAAACGACCAAATGCAATGGAATTATTGGAGGACAGAAAAATGTCTCGAGTTATTAATTAAAATTGCTTGAAGTGCAAAGGGTTAAAATATGTGATCATTAGTAAATCACACTTACTTTGTGTCCACTCTGGAGAGATGCATGATCCTTGATTTACCACTGCCACAAGGTTCGATGAGATAGCGCGAGGCCAAAACAATGCCGCGTGTTCCACCAAGCATAACAGGAGCATCCGGATGTTCCACGGACGTTTCTACGATCACGCAGGCTCCTTTAGGAAGATCGTTTCGCCAGGATCTATGTAAACAAAAATTTTATTATTCACTGCTACTACTCGTCGAACTAATACAGTTATACTAAGTACGTAAATATGAAGCCGGTATTTTTGTCTAGAAACTACACATTTGTATCACGAAAATTATGCAAAATATTTTATTCGAAGTATTGCCCGTCGATTGCTATACATTTTTTTCATCTCTCTGACAATTCGTGGATGTCACGTCAATAACACTGTTCCTCTTTTGAGGCAAGCCAGTTATCGAGTCATTTTCGTAAAGGCTATGGCCGGGTTTGTAGGTGATTTTCGCCCCCGACGGTATTTTGATCGAGCTTGGAATATATCATAGCCTACCCAAAAAGACCCCCGTATGCCAAGTTTCAGCCCCATA